>QJNZ01002364.1:110-11163 GCA_004155055.1 Monosporascus sp. CRB-8-3
TTTTTTTTTTTTGGGGGGGGGGGGGGGGGGGGTTTAGCTCTAAGATCTGTCAGAAGATGATGTACTCACTCAAAATGGAAACTAGATGGCTTTAGGACGCTCTTTCCATTTTGAAAACACCTTATTGCGCGCTGTTGATATCCCGATACGGGACTGTACAACCCAAACATGAAAGGGGCAGAACTTGCCGATATATCCTCAATGCCGACTCAGCTGGCCCAGCCAGGGGATCAACTTCTTCATCTCTCCCATACCAAACTTTCTTCATCTTCTTACAACCAAACCACCCACGCTTTTCCTACCTCAGTTTCTACATAAATCTCGATCACAAGAACCGACCACATGTATCAGAGTGCTTCGTCTACCAGAGCCCTTTTAATTATGATGCTGTTACTTTCATAGCAACTACGTTACACACGACAACATCTACAGGCAAGATGTTCGCCAACACGGACTTCTTTGGATTTGACGGAGAGCCTTGGACGTGTCGGCATATTCATCTTGTCGTAGAATAGGGGTAACTTGCTTAGCCATCAAGACCCATTAGCCTGTAGGCACCCCACAGGAACGTTGTTCCGGGGCTCCCAGGCTATATATAAAGCTCTCTAGCCACCGCTCTCTAGAGCCCAGAGATCATCCAAAAGAAATTTACACTTTCCACACCCTATGCACTCTTTCCACGCGATAGCCTAACTATCACACGTCTTCTACAAGGCCCAGCTGTCGGCGTACATCCACCAGCAAAAGTAGACGAGGTTTTCCCTCATACTGGTAACCTGGAATCGTAGGGGCACCTAATCCAAGCCCCCTTTAATTAATCCATTTACCTGCTGACCAATAATAATCAAGCAGACCTGGCTTTTTATTATATTAAAGTTGCTCAACAAGAACAGAAACAACGAGGACATTCGAGTTGATTACAAAGTTAATGATAAAATCTCAGCAGTCGATAGCAATTTTAAGACAGCTTTAATTAGCGGCTCTAGGGTTGCAGGAGCAAAGAGGCCAACGTTTTTATATTTGCCTGCTCCCATCTACCACTAGAAAGCCGTAATTGAAACTGCACCCTCCTACAGAAAGATTAACAAAACTGCAGTGCGGTTTGCCGACAGAGTAGCATCTTTTAGTATCATTCCTTAGCAGTTTCGAAGTTAATTAAACGATACACCTAATTTGTATGGAACCCAGGTATCACCTGGTGAGGCCGCGAGCGTCTGAAGGGTTGACCGCTTGAAGTGCTTGTGGCCTCGGCGCCCACGACCAAAAGGAGGACGTTAACGCGGATTCGGACTCGGGAGAGGGATTGAATGCCAGTGGAAGCTCTGAAGGTATCACAGGTTCCCCGAATCACTCTGTCCCAATGAGTGTCTGCAGGAAACAGTCACCGTACGCGATTTGAAGCGAGAGGGAGGCAAATCACGGCGGCGACATCCGAAAGAATTGCCTGAGAAGGACATGATGTCTGGAGGGCGAGGAAGTCTGACTGTGAATTCGGTTAGCAACGAGAGAGAGGCCTGTCAGAAGCACAGGTCCCCCGGCAGGAGATACAAGAGAGGCTCGAGAAGAAGGCAACCAGAACGAAGTTAGTAAAGCCAACGACAGAGTAAAGGAACTAAGCAATCGCAAAATACACGGAGGAACACCTGAAGCAGGTGTCAGGAAGTCACCGTTGAGCAACGAAGCCACTAACAGCGAAAATAAGTTATAATAACTTCACCATTGATCAACAAAATGACGAAGGCAACACATACGCACGGATGATATCACGGCTCGAGAGGCATAAGGCATGCGGAACGAGTGGAGGGCCTATTATTCAAAGGTTATACACAAGGCATGCGGAACGAGTAAAGGGCCTATTATTCAAAAGGTTATACACAAGGTATTTATACACAAATATCACGATTGTTGACGTGTTGCCCCGGGTAACTTGGTCTGGGAATGCCAACTCACGTCTAACTCGCGAGGAGAAATCCTGCTCATGCGTGCCAGCCTCAGCTGGTTCACCCAAGTAACTCAAGGCTGAGGAAATATTTTCCGCGTACGTACCTATCCCAGTCCCTAAGGCAACTCCCGCAAACGATTAGAACAATCGCTTCCCATTTCCTCTTCCACTACCCTTCCCATCTTCCATTCAACTTCAACCATTTTCATCCACTCTTCAACCCTCAACAATTTCCATTCATTTCCTCTCGCCCGGGAGCGTGTCAACACAAACCCACGAAGTAGAATTTATTTCTACTTCTAATTCATTTCACCAGCCAAAGTCTCTCTACTCTCTTGATCCCCGACTTCGACATATCACAACAGATACCGTAAGACATTCCCCGCAAACAAAAGTTTTTTTTGAGGTGCATGCCAGCTAATCGGAATTTTTCCCTCCTTCAGATTAGAGTCGTCGGTCTATACTTACGCCATCATCGTGGTCCGCCTAGGGTAAGTCGTCGATCTCGCTATACTATCAACCCTCCTCTATCAAATTTTCCGTGTCTATGTTGTGTTTCTGACTCTATATATTCTAGATGGATGCTTCTGCTCATGACGACTGTGGCGGTGGCGCCCTTGATGACTCTAATGATGGCGTGGCTCTAGCCGTAAGTCCAGTTTGATTATTTTGTACATTTTCTCGGGCCCTCCTCAAAACGCGTTTCACATCACCTCATCTCATCACTATGACTTCCATACACGTTGCTCACGTTTGAATTCTACGTTTGTATCAACTCGTTACTGACTTGGTAATAGGTTGCCGCCGGTGATGGGCCTGGAACAGTTACAGAGGAGCTCCCCGAGGGTAGCGCGCCCAATGTGAGTTATCCCCTTGATTTTCTCTTTGTTGAAACTCGTTACTGACTTGGTGATAGGATCCTGATGATAAGGAGGGACGAGCAGATGATCCTGATGAGGAAGATGACGTGAGTTACCTAACCAGGCTCTATCTGTTGGGTCGTAACTAATTTGTCCACATAGCTATTCGATGACTTCAGTGACATGCCTGCCGGTGCTGAGCTCGTTTTCACTCGGAAGCTAGCCACACTTGTTCTCATCAATGGGAAGCCTGCTACTCGGCCGACGCAAAAGGCGGTCGCAAAGTTTGGCAATTATGTTCGCCCAGATGTCATGTTCCATCTCAGGCTGTCTCCCTGCGGATTGGATTACAGAAGGCTCAGCATGGACTACTACCGACTATCAAGCAACGACAAACGCATCCATTATGGCAGAGCCGAGTTTTACCTCGACGGTATCAGCGACGTTCGAATGGAATACTTCAATAAGGACGCCGCCACTGAGCTCCTTAAACGTTTCACGCCTGACGCAAATGCACCTCGTGGCTGTTACCAAGTCATTATCAACGTTGAACGACTCCAATATCACATTAAGCCTGAACTTCACTCCAAAGTGGATGGCGACACACGTGGGACCCTTGACTTCCTCCAATCCGAGTTCGACGCAGTCACAGCTGCTACTCCCTGCGAAGTTGAGTTTCTCATCGAAGAGGATAGCCCCCAACTTGGTGAGAAGTTCCCAGGCCTGGTTGAGGGCAAACCCCGTGAGGCCGTGCTGTGGGCATTCCAGCAATTGTGGGAGGCGAGCAGAAAGTCGGACCCCTTGAGACTTTGGTTCATTAGAGCTCCCAATGCCGAGGTACTCAACGCTGGTACCATCCTTCGTCGCGGAGTCGCCTACGGAGATCCGCCCAACGTCTACAGAAGACCAGCGATCGAGAGTGTTCCTGCTATGGTCAAGTTCTGGAATCTGAGACAGTATTGTGTTTATCAGGTCTACGGCAATGTAGACGAGGCTGACAACACCGAGGGATATATCGAGGAACTCAATCAAGTGGAGTTTACCTGCCAGGTCGCTCTGCTCCGAACGGCTTACGAAGCTGGTCAAAACCCAGATACGGCTCTCATCCTCGTCTCGTACAATAAGGGAGGTGATCATCTCCTCCCAGAGCAGGGCAAAAACTGCAAAATCATGATCGATGGGGTCGGACGTGTGAAGAACGAGCCCTATAAGAACATTGACTTCGCATTCGAGCTGTTTGAATTCATCACACGACGAATGGATCTCGCCGCCAAGAGTCGCCTGGATCCTGATGGATTCCTGGGCCAAGACGACTATTTCAAGCCTGGCGTTGAAGATTCTCGCCCATCTCAAGGAGGTTTACGAATTCCACAAGAAAGGGGATATCGACCAACGAGATTCTAGTTTGGGGACCCTTATTAAAACCCATCATAACTTTCTGACTTTTCCGGACATCGTGCCCAATGGCGAGGAGGCTGAGCGTCTTGCGTACTGGTCCGCATACAAGAGTGACGCGGCCCTTCCTGCAATGGATCACAGAGCGAAGATCTACATTGCTAAACTGCCGTTAGAACCTTGGTATGACGCAGTCGGTGGTCCTCGCCGCCCTGTCAAGGTTGAGCTTCCTCAGCCAGCAGCTGGTCAACCATACATCAACTTCATCCAGGATGCATTTGACAAGAGCCAGCATCGCACCTGTCGCTTTACCATGCGCTTTTCAGACAAGACGCTGAGACAGGAGATCCAAGCTTTTGCTGAGGCAAAGTATCCACGATGTGCACCGGATCTAGCACACATGAAGCCACACCCTCGGTCGGAAACCATCTTACACTACGTCACATCATTTGAATCCGTCGCGGATGAAGACATTGTAGACCTCTTCAAACTTCGCCCTGCCATGGCTCGAGTGATGCGAAACGAGGCGCCTCACTATCTCCAAAAATTGTGGAACGGTCTCGACTCGTCGCAACAGGATACCTATAGGGCGTTGGCTCGCTGCCCCCTTGGCTTGCTCTTCGTTCCCGGTGTAGCTGGTGCGGGTAAGTCTAGTTGGGCAGTGTTTACCCTGCTCAGCCACCTAGAGTCTCGACAGCCTCAGGAGTCTGGTGAACAGCCTCCAAAGGTTTTGATCGTCGCTCCCACTAACCAGGCGCTTGACGACTACGTCGGAAAGATCGAACAGACATTCGATAGAGTCTCGTGGCCTGAAGATAGACGCCCCAAGCTGGAGAGAGTTTTCGGCATCCCGATGGAGATCTCAGCAGGTACTCGAAGACTGCTTACTCCTGAAAACGATGCTGAGTTCCGCCCCACAGAAGAGCCTACCCTCGAGACGATGTTCGTTGCCGATTCGATTCTCAACACATTCTACAAGGCATCAAGCGTGGACAAGAAAAGGCGAGCGCACCCGGGTCTCGACAAGCGATCCATCCACAAATCTGTTCTCGACATGGTCGACTCCAGCCCTGACAAGTTCGTTGAACTACGTGCGCTTCGGGAGAGTGCCATTGAGAACAACCGAAGCGCGCCATTACTGGTTACTCAGGCCAAGAAAGAATTGAAGACCGCCTATGGTAAACTTCTGGAGGACGCAGACATAGTCATTGCCACCCCGGCTGCCGCACGAGAGACTCTGCTCAGAGAGTTTTTCAAGCCTACACTAGTTATCATGGATGAGCAAGCCCGACAAAGGGAGATTACCACTATCATGACGTTGACATCGTTCCCTTCGATGGAGGCTGCAATCCTCGTTGGAGATGTCGCCCAGCCAGGTCCTGTTGTTAAGACGGAGAAAACCGGAAAAGACGGAAGAGAAGGCTTCGTCGCTCCGTTCGCCGGTCAACTCAAGCTATCCTTGTTGGAGAGGGCTGATAGATCCGGTGCTGCTTGTCGAGGCCTCACGATCAACCATCGCTCGTACGGCAATCTCAGCGAACTCCCATCACGACAATTCTACGATGACAAGATGACGACGGGAAATGAGGAACAATGGCCCGCCCACGTCCAAGTGGTTTCCAGTTGGCTGCGAAAAATCCACCCGTCCACTGCACTGACGTTGAAGAGTAACCGGGTTGTCCTTGACATCGAGAATTCTGAGGAGAGACTCGTCGGAACCTCTTTCACTAATCCTGTCCATGTGCAAGGGGTATTGGGCTTAGCAAGCAAGATACTCGGCAACGCCAACTTCGTTGGAGCTGATGGAAAGCCCGGGCGCATCGGCATATTCGTGTTCTACAAGGCTCAACTGTCATTGTACATGCACCGGCTAAAGAACGACAAGATTTATCATCGTGCTGATACCCTGGACTAGAGCCGCATCGACATCCGCACTCTGGACGGCTCACAGGGCCATGAAGTCGATGTCGCATTCATAGATGCCGTACGCAGCAAAAACCCGGGTTTCATCGGCGAGAAGAAGCGACAGTGTCTTGCAACAACTCGTGGCAAACAAGGAGAGGTTTACCTATTACGAGAGGCATCCTTCAAGAAGTGGCACCGAGCAGCCGTCAATCGCGACACTCGCGAGATCTATGATATCTACCACACCATCGCGAGGAAAAGCAGCTGATCGTTACAGAGTTATGCCTTAAGTGTGGTGAGCTTGGTCATGTCGATGCACAGTGTTCAGGCGACCAGCGATGCGACTTTTGTCTAGGGAGCGGTCACAATAAATCCGCCTGCCCGGAACTCAAGTGCAAAGCATGTGGCGCTCTCGGACACCTCAATACCGAATGCAAGGCTGTCACCTGTAAACACTGCAATAAAGAAGGCCACAAGGCTTCCGAATGCACAGAGGAACGCGTGGTTACCTGTAACGTCTGTGGCGAACAAGGTCACAGAAGACGTGACTGCCCTGAGAAGATTAAGGTAGTCAGCTGCTTCAGATGCGGAGAGATGGGCCACAAAAAGTCAGAATGCCACAAAGCTGACAAGGACACTCGATGTACTGATTGTGGTCGGAAAGGCCACCTGCCAGGCCTCGACCTATGCGCGAAGAACAACCAGCTACATCGTCTTAACCCCAAACGTCAAAAGGGTAGCGGCGATGACGATACTGCATTGCCTACCGCCGCCATGAGTTTTGGAGAACGCCAGAGTCAGACGAGGGGAGCACTCGCCGGTTGCGATTTGGAAGAGTCCGTGCCTGTTGAGTATCGTATTGTTAATGAGATGAGCAAAGAGGCCATCGACAAGGCTAGTCTTATCCGCAAGAAAACGGCCGCCAATGACAACGATCGTAAGGGAACCAACGACTGGGACAATGACAACCATGGCAATGGAACCAGTGACTGGGGCAATGGCAATACCAACAGTCATTCGTCCAACTGGTAGATAATGTCCAATGCCGGCGACAAATTCGGGACCCAAAATGGGCGCAATGGCATTAGCAGTGCAACGAAGAGTGGTCAAGGCAAAGTGGCGGGAGTGGACATTACTGAAATTTCAGTCTGCAATGCCAGTAGTGCTTTTGCTATGAAACTACGCGGTTTTGTTATTCCGCCACCAAATCTCTGGTTTTGTTTTTCCGCGACTTCAGTTCCGGCAAGGGATAGATTTGGCAAGTCTTTCGTATATGAGGTTCTGAGCTTTCTGGTAATAAGTAGATAGCTAAATTGACCCGAGCCCCAAGCTCAATATATCAAACCTTTCCACTATGCACGAAGTTATGTTTCTCTGCCTGTCGAAAGCCACGGCAAATGGTCCTAAGCACGACCTAAAACTGCTTGTTCGGGTGTCAGACCCTCCCAGTAGGGATTTCAATCAATTCACTATCATTCAGGCAAATGACACAGGCTCCTCCTCGTCTGCGAACGAGAGCCAACTAGTTATCCGCACCTCTAGAAAACGGAAGCATTAGCATCCACGAAACCACACTCGTCACCTGACGTCAAAGTCTATTAGGTTTTTACTTGATTGCCCTTTCCTTCCATAAGGTTTCGTCCTCGGGCCACGTAGACTAATTGGCCGAGGAAAGCTTTTCTCACTCCTCGCTACTCTATAAAACTCTGTTCACTCCGTCTCCGCTCTCAATCCCCAGCGTCTCCTCGGGCTATTCTTTCAAGTCTGCTCCGCTACTAGCACTTTCCTCATACCATTACATCTTTGAGACCTTAACTTCTTCAGAGCACATAACCAGGACCTCGCCTTCCCTCGTTTTCATCGCCATGGCCCGCATTCGAGCCCGAGCAGCCGCCCGGAAGGGGCGCCCATCGCTGGCGTCAAAATACCAAGGTGCTTATTCTTCGTGGCACTGAAGGAATCTTCCGCTAATAGTTAGCAGGAAATCAACCCCAGAGCATTCAGTTAGAGAATCACCCGCGTCCGTCATCTGAAATCATCGAGACGTTATCTCTACAGGTATGGCATTCTATCCTTGCATTGTACTGGGCAACAAGCTAAGCTATATCACAGGATCCACCAACGTCTGTCGAAGACTCGCTCGAACCCAGTCCAGACCCAGACCAGAAGCAACAAACCGACCGTATTGCTTTCTGGGTCAAGGAAGGGCGCTGGCCAGAAGTACCGTACTGGTCGAGAACGACCTTGGAAATGGATCCCACCCATGCGCGTCTACTTGCGCGGAAGAAATCCCGGTCCAATCAGTCCCCGCAATCGACTTCTGCTACGTTCATGACAACGACCGATCTGAAGTCGCGAGGCGTGAAGAATACACAATATCGAGGCTTGCATTATGAGCTCGTACTTGAGGCCAATAACTGTGTGATGGCCGAGTCCAACCTGGGCATTACCGGCACAAGCAAAGACCTCTGCAGGACCCTACTTGAAGAAAAGCCGGAAGTTCCGAAGGATACACTGTTCAGCGATGAGGTTTTCAAATTAACCTGCGAGAAGATTCGTAACAAAAATGAGGCCCGAATCGTTCAAGATATCACTCGGCTAATCGTCCCTTCGGCCGAAACCCTTGCTACATTCGGCGCCAAGCACCTCGAGATCCTGACGGAGAGCGTTAATGAGGGCTGGAAAAACTCGATTCCGCTAACCGGCTCTCGTCCCCAGCCTGATTATTCCGTTGGGTTCAGACGAAACGCATTTACCAATGACCAGCTCTCTAAGCTGTTACCATACATTGGCGACATTATCGGTGGAGACCAGTCCCTCTTCATGGCCACGTACTACATGTACTTCCCGTTCTTAACATGCGAAGTGAAACGCCACGGCCTGGTTGCTACCGCAGACCGCCAGAACGCCCACAGCATGACCCTTGCGGTGCGGGCCATCGTCGAACTCTTTCGTGCTGTTAAGCGTGAAGATGAAGTCCACCGGCAGATCCTCGCCTTCTCCATTTCGCACGACGACCGCCATGTAAACATCTACGGTCACTACCCGGTGATAAATGGGGAAGCTACTATGTACTATCGCCACACAATCCGCGGATTTGGTTTTATCCAGATGGACGGAAGAGAGAAATGGACAGCGTATCGATTCACCAAGAACGTCTATGACAAATGGATGCCCGCTCACTTCAACAACATCTGCTCCGCCATTGATCAATTGCCGTCCGATCCAGATTCCGATGCCCCAGCGCGTTCTGGAGCAGCCGGACTTCCCCAGAACTTAGGGAACCCGATGGAGTTGGATGCCGGCTCCGCTTCCGTGCCTGTTGAACGGGACAGCTAGTCGAGCAACGCTGAGCAGCAAGGGGTCACTGAAGACACCTCATTTATAGGGTCGGAGGTGGCAAAGAGGAGGAAAGGCTAAATCAAAAATTGGGGAATTTTGTTAGTCGCGGCAACGGTTTATTATGTGCTCACGTTCAGTATCGCTAAAGGGCGTAATGATTAGCGTCGACTTTTTGGAGCTTTACCGTTCATAAATACTAATTACTAAGGGTTAGGCAGCGATATTGAAGCTATCGAATTCACCCCCTTAAATAATAGCCGGCCCAACTCTGCAGTGGTGAAAACAAAATCCCTCCGTGCTTTATATATGCCTCCCATTTAAAATACGCAAAGATTATTACCCTCGTTTTTAACGTAACGAGCTTGCGAAAGGAGTGGACGAGGGTTATTGTGACAAAAATCCCGCTCCTTAGAACCGACTTACGCATTGAATCTTGGCTCGCCTAAATAGGAAAGTAAAAATATGCGCACAATGCGGCTCGTACGTTAGGTATAGGTCCGTCTCCTAGCCTAGAGCATATTCACTTTAGTGTCGACCCTGCAGCAACCGACTCCCATGTCGGATCCGAAAGGATTCGGACTCAGCTCCCCGGACTGAGGATCCTTACCACAACCTGGGCCAGGCGTTAACGTCTATGGCTTAGCAAGCATGCCCGAGCGACGAATTCGACGGCATTATTAGAGCTAAGGTTGCCGCGTACGGTGATCCTTTGGCGGGTCGTATCGTAACTAGGCTCCTGTCAGAAGACGGATTCTTGGGCGGTATCGCAGATCACGTTGTTCGTCGGCCTCGCGGGCGCCGACTCGTTGCCGGCAATCCAGCTCTCAACCCGGATCTTTCTCTTCCGGGGCACACAGTGGCGAACGCGCATCCATAATTACGCCAGCCGCGTTACGGTGCGCTCACGTTCGGCAGGGATATGGGCTCCGGTGCCGCTTTCTCGCATTCCACTTCTTGCCGGAGGTGCCCGAAACACGTTCGGCCCCGCGGCTCCTATACTCAATCCTACCGTGTCTGCGTTATTAATCCGCGTGCGCGACAAGCGCGCAACCGACGCGGTTCGGTCTCCACTGTCACGAGCCCAACCCCTACCGCGCGCCGCGCCGTCTTCTCCGACGAGATCGGGGATTCAACCGATCCCGTGGGGCTGACGAAAGTCAACAGTCGTGGAAGGCTCTTCCGTTCGCGCCGCGCAGGAAGCCGATGGGCAAGTTCCTAAGACGCCCGCAGACCCCACAGGTCGCCGATTCTGCCGGCGTGTCTTTCGGCACGAGGCGCCACAAATGCAAGAGAAAACGCCCCCCCATAAACCTGCCTGGCAGGGCTCAGCTTCTCAAGTCTCTGAACTCTAGAATCTGCAGGAATCATCTGCAAACTGCAAGCAAACGTCTCCGGCTATAGCCCGCGAGCAGCCATCTTCGGTTACGTTGCTGGACCTGAGACGATGAGGGTATTGTACCAGCGGGAAGACAAGACCACTGTGGACTTGGCGGCGGCGGACTCCAGGATCGGGTATGACTCCAAGCATAACCCACTCCAGTGCGCACCGGGCCAAGAGGGTGCAACCCTTGATATGGACAAGCTTTCCGAGGAACAACAAACATTATCT
>QJNZ01000235.1:0-114817 GCA_004155055.1 Monosporascus sp. CRB-8-3
TTGTTTTTTAAGGGCTTGGTCCGTGGGTTTTAATTGGGGGTGTAGCTGTTGCCATTTTTTTTTTTTTTTTTTCGTATTTTCCTTCTTTCGAAATTCGGTGACAAAGTCGTTATATACCTTAATCATCTCCGTCGTTCCCTTTGTAAGTTCAGTAACGACTACTATAGGGGCTTCCTTAACGTTAGCAATAACCGCGGCGGCCAATTTGGCTTTATTAATATAGCTAAGCTTTACCGAATTACCGTTACGATATCCAATCGCCATCAGGGCTACTTAAACAGCCGTTTTCCATATTTTTTAGTTATTATTACCTTACAGCCGATTTTCCTCGTTAAGCTTAAAATCGAAATCCTTTTAATCTAAGTACGTATCCTTTTTTTTTTGTTCGATAACGTAACGAACGCCTTTATTAGTTATTCTATGTCAAAGCTTTCCGGCTAACCTCCCACGTTTTTTCCAGACGCTGTTACTTTTCCAATTACCATCTTAACTTTCTCTGGTCCTTTCTATAATTCTTTCTGGGGTTCTTTCTCAAGTTCTCTTTCGAATCCTCTCGGATATCACCGCGTCGACGAACCTCTGTTTCTAATCGACAACGGCCCTGCGTATACAAACGCTTCAGTCCTATTCGAAACGATTAAAGGGATTTCAAAACCTTCTCTAAGGTCAAACCTTCGCAGTTTCCTTACTTCAAAACGCCCTCACGCCGAGCCTACCGTTCCTAACCTTCTGTACCAAAACGGAACGATACCTCGAATGCAACACAAAATAGGTGGATCAAGGTGTCAATTTTGCCAAAAGACGACACCAGAAGATACTACCATGTAAGCAAATTATGTTGCATTCTTCAGGCTATAGTTCTGTCCTAGGTTCCTCATTTCTAACAGGGGTGGGACCAGCTAAATATAGCCTCCAGCTTCTTTGTCCTTACAATCCTAGGGCCACATCAAAGCCCTTTTAATCCTTTTAACGCTCCAACAATAAATCATCACATCTGCCGACATATTTTAAATAATTTCAAACTGCTTAATAATATTATAACCCCCCATTTAAGTGTCTCTTTTAATTACAATATGTTTAAGTACTTTATTATATTTAATCGTAAAAAATAGCTAGTTTAAATTTAACTTAGGCCGCTATTTTTACAAGTAACTTTAAGATAAAAAATATTAAACTAACTTAAAGCTCCGGCTTCGCTATTATATCGGCGGTAATTAAATTAATTAATTAATAGCGTTTAAATTTACTTTAATTAATTATATACGTAAATAACATATTTAGTACTATAGTTTTATAACACCTATTACGTCTTTTTAACCTTTATTAAAAAAAGACCGGTTTATAAAAAATATTTGTCGGTTACATTTATATAATCGGTTTTATACGAATTTAATACATAGATCAGCTTTTAATATATAGCTAATTAGATATCCGACTAATTGTTAAATCGTAGGATAAAGTCCTAAAGGCAAAGCTTTAATATAAGTTACATATATTATAAAATACTAAGTTAACGAATAAAACAGAGAAAAAGAAGTTTAAGTCTTTATATTAATACAAATAAAATAAGTTATACTCGTTTTAGCCCTAACGGTTTAATAGTAGTAATTTATACCTTCGCTAATTATTATCACCGTTATTTTATCTTCTTTTTTTAAAAAGAAATTATTTTCGATTTTTTTATTAAAATATAAATTTTTAAGTTATTCGATCGATTTCATGGTAAAAAGAGTATATCGTCGGTTTTACCGTATCGTTATGGTAACGGGTTTTTAAGTTCATTTTATTCCGGTACGGTTATATATAATTATCACGTAAAATTTTATAAATAAGTTTCAAGTTTATTAATAATATATTTTTTTAAACAGTTTATTTTATTTTCTTTATTATTAATGAGTTATTATTTTCATATAATAAGGTGATATAATCCTTTTTAATTATTTCTCTTTATTTTAATAACCGTTTTAATAAATCCGTTTAATTTAAATTAAATAGATAATATTTTTATGATTTTATCGTCGCGTTTTTACATAGCTTAACCTTATAATAAGTTAAATTGAAGTGTTAATTCATTTATTCTATTTAATAGTAGGATTAATAATAATATAAATATAAACTAAAAATCCGCAATATTATTTTATCGTTAATAAATTCCTTATAAAGACTTTTTAAAACTTAATTAAATAATAAATTATTAAAAGATTTCCGTAAACGATTAATGTAAAAAACGGGAATTGTTTTTTAATTTACGTAAATCTTTAATTTATATAACTAATTTTACATTCGATAAATTTATAATATTATTTTCTTAAAACAAAGTTAAATCTATTATTCAGTCTATCTTTAAATTCATTTTTCTTCATTTTAAAATTTCATTATTTATATTAAATTTAAGGTTTTTATAATATAAGATAATTTATCGAATTATACGGTTTTATATAGTAATTAAATTATTTTGTATAAATATTATAAATTCGTCGAAAGTTTTAATTACTCGTTATACGATATTTTACGTTAGCTATTTATAAAGAGTTATAGTTATAAAGTTAATAATACTGTAATTTTAATAAAATTCTATATATATAAACAAGTTAAAAAAGGTTTTATATAGTTTTACATAGATAAAATTATAAGATGGAGTTCTTTAAAATATATATATATATCGAGTAATATAATAAATTAATTATTCTATTACTAATTAATAAAATCTCGTAAACGTTTATTTAAATACTGATTTATAATTTCGATTTGTTGAATAATTTGAAAATATTTCGAAAAAAATGATTTTTATTTAATATTTAAAATATTAACTATTTCGGTTATAAAATTTAAAATAAATTAAAAGCTTTAATTATTAATTATATTTAATAATAAACCGAAATTTTGGTAAGATTTTCGGTAATATATTTTAGTAATAGGTTTTACGATACTAATAATATAGTATAATATAATTTAAAATATTTAAATAAATTCATTAATGAAAATAAATACGATATTATATTTATATATATATTTAAATCTATTTTTAGCATCTATAATAAAAACTTTTTAATAACTTAAAAAAATTAGAATTAAATATAATTACTTAAATATATTTTTTCGTACCATTTTGTATAATTAAGAAGATTTATAATTCTTATCGTAATAGTTAACGTTTTTTATTATTTTAAGTTATTAATATTTAATTGTAAATATTTTACGAGTTTAATTTTTTTCGAAATACAAGGTAATTATTTTATGATACATTTTTATACATAATTTATAATTTAAAATTATCTTAATTACGTTTAAGTAATTAACTACAATATAATAAATATGTTTTATTTAATAATATTTATATTTAAATAGGTTATAACCGTATTTTTTACGTAAAATTTTAAAGTCGGAATATTTTATTAACGGGTAATATTCGGGTAATTAGTAATATCTTTAATAACTTTAAAAGTAATTAATTTATTTAATTTTAAACGGGAACGGAATAATCCGGAATTATTTTCCTTGAAATAAATCTGAACTCTTTAATTCTGGGCTGAAAAATAGTTCTATTTTTTGAAGTTTTTTTTTTTCATTAGTTTTTATATTTTAAAGTTTAACAATTTATAATAATTATAAAAATGGTTTTTAAAAATTTAAAAATTTAATTTTCTAATATTGTTATTCCCGGATTGCCGTTAATAATGTCTTATTATAAATAAAAAATAATATTTTACGTTTATACCGTTTTTATATAAAAGTTCATAAATATTATCAAGTAATAACGTTCTTTTTTTATTATAATATATTAAATACGATTTCGTTTACTATATTAATTTTTATATAAGTTTCGTAAATAAATATTACAATATATTAAAATTAAAGGTTAATATAATTAGGTTTTTAATAAATAGAATACTATGTAATGATATTATATCTTTTTAATTAAATTAAGTTTTTTTAAATAGATTATATTTATCTTTATCTTTATCAGGTTAACGGTTACGTTATTTATTTTTATAACGAATATTAAAAATTTAATTTAATAAATAATAAATTCGTATATTGTAATAATTATTTATAACCCGAAAACTTTTAATCGGGCTAATATTTTACTAACGCATTTTTAATGTGTAACCTTATTCTTTAAATAAATTAAAATATTATCGATATATACGCTAATATATATATTTAAATAATTTACTAAATATTCGTTTATATATTACTAAAAGAATCAACGTCTTATTAATTAAATTAAACGATAAAAATATATATTTGTAAATTTCGTATTACCCTCGGAATATAATTAGTTTTCTATATTTTAATTTTATTTAGATCCGGTACAAAATTTATTAAATATTAATTTTATTAAAAACTTAAATTTTTAAAATCCGAGTTAATATTTCCTATATTAAAAATACGAAGTAACGGTTTTTTCAATTTTAATATTATTTTTATAGTTATTTATATAAAACTTTATTTAATATCCCTTTAATTTAAATTCGAATAATACTGATATAATTTAAAAAGTTTTTATAAGGTTTTTATAAAATAAGTTTTATATGTTTTTAACCTTTTTAAAATACTATTTTGAAAAGCGAATTATAATTTAATTTAGTTAAATTCGTTTTTAAGATTATTCGATAATCGATTAAACGATTCGGGGTTAATATGTTAAAATCTGCTTTATTAATTATATTATAAAAATTCGTAAAAATTCGAGTATTTTTTAAAGGTATGTTTTAATTTTTTATTATTATGTTTATATAGGTTTACGTTTTATTCGCCCTGTTTTTTATATAACTTCATTTATTTCGAATAACTAAGTAAGTTTTATATAATTATTTTTTATTTAGCCTGGATAATACGGCTTAAATATAACGACCTTATATTACTATTTTTACCTTTTTCGTAACGGGCGTAATTTTTATTGAAAATATTTTTAAAAGTTTATATTTATATTAACCTTTTTTATTTTTTCGTATGTTATAAAGACCTTATTAATTATATTATACGCCTATATAAGGTTGTTAGGTTTAAGGCGTATTATTTAAGATAAGTTAAAGATATAAAGTAACTATATTAATAATTAATACTTTCCTTAAAAAAGACGTAACCGTAAAACCAAATTAAATAAATAATTAGATTATATTATCGGTTACTAAGCTTTATTAAACTTTAACCTTTTTATAAATTACCTAATTATACCCCTATCGACGACTATTTTTAACGGAATTCTGGACGGTTTTCGCAATCCGGAATAACCGGACAAATTATTATTCGTAATTTTCTAATTTATATCGATTTAAAAATTAAACTTTAACGTTTTCAAACTTATTATCGTTATTTTCCAGTTTTATTAGTAATTCTTTTATAAACCAGATATATTTTAATACAAATTTACGCAAAAATTAATTATTTTTACAGTTATAAATTAAATCGTATTCGAAAATTAAAAATAAAATCCGATTTTTTTCGGAAAGGTTATTAATATTAATAAAAATATCGATATATTTTATTCGGCCGATTATTTTATTTAAATTGCATAATTTAATCGAAATCGTTTCCGTCGAGATTCCGGAAATACGGAATATTAAAACTTTATATTCGGATTTAACCGGTATATTTTCGTTATTTTAATTAATAAAAATTTAAAAAAGTGCCGTAAAATTAATCGAAATTAAAAAAATTATAAAACTGGCAAAAGGTTATAGAATAGCCATTTTATACGGACTTAAAGCTTACTGCGAAAAACTTAATATTTTTTAAATTATTATTTAAGATTCCCCTAATTAAACTAATTAAAAGGTATAAGGTTTATTAAGGTCGAAGTTTATCGGTATTACGTAATAATCGGTTTCGGGATAAAACTTTTTGTAACCGAAGTATAATTTATCGTTATCGTAAAAACTATTAATAATTGCTATATTCGGAAATATTAGGTAAAATATTTATCGTATTAATTATTAATATAATTATTTCGTATCTTTAGCTTAGCCTGAATAATACGGCTTAAACCTAACACCCTTGCATTAATAATTAATACGATAAATATTTTATTTATTATTTTCGAATACGGTAATTATTAATAGTTTTTACGGTAACGATTAATTGTACTTGGGTTGCGAAAAGCCTTATTCCGAAGCTAATTACGTAATGCCGATAAGTTTCGACCTTAATAAACCTTATACTTTTTAACTTTACGGTTTAATAGGGGGAATCTTAGATAATAATTTAAGAGATATTATGTTTTTCGCTGTAAATTTGAAATTTATTTAAGATAGCTTTATAACTTTTTATTAGTTTTATAATTTTTTTAAACTTAATTAATTTTAAGGCTTTTTAAACCTTTATTAATTAAAATGAGTAAAATATACCGGTTAAGTCCGAATATAAAGTCCTAATATTTCGTATTTCCGGAATCTTAAAAAAAACGGTTTCGATTACGTTATCCGATTTAAATAAAATAATCGGCCGAATAAGATATATCGATACTTTTATTAATATTAATAATTTTTCCGAAAAAAATCGGGTTTTATTTTTAATTTTCGGATATAAATTTATTTAATACGGTAAAAATAATTAATTTTTATTCAAATTTATATTAAAAATATTCGATTTATAAAAAAACTGTCGATAAAATTGGAAAATAACCATAATAAGTTTAAAAACGTCGAAATTTAACTTTTAAATCGATATAAATTAGAAAATTACGAATAATAATTTATCCGATTATTCCGGATTGCGAAAACCGTTTAAAATTCCGTTTAAAATATTTGTTAATAAGGGTATAATTAAGCAGTTTAAAATTACCTTAAATTAAAACGTTTATAAAGAGGTTAAAGTTTTGTAAAACTTAATAATCGATAGTATAATTTATCTATTTGTTTAATTTAGTTCTATAGTTACGTCTTTTTTAAGAAGAATTATATGCCTATAAAAAAGTTATTTATATCCGGCTTTATATTTATAATATTTTCTTAAATAAATTAAATATTTATAAACTTCTTTATATTTTAAGCTTTTATAACTTACGTTTTTTTTTTACGTTTTACGTATATTATAGTTATAACTAGGATATAAGATTATAATTACGATAAGGGTTGAAAATAATTACGCGGAATTACGGCGTAATTTTAGGTTTTTTTACGTATGGGCTTTTTACGCTTATTCTCGTTTTAATTACTTTAGTTTTTTAATATATTATTAGATTTCCCGTAATCGACGTTTATTTTCTTCGTTTATTAATATATTTTATTTTCTTATAGGAAATACCTAAGTAACGATATTATATAACTTTTAAAAATTTCCTTTTAATTAGTTAGTTTTAAATAAATAACGTTTTTAACTTTATCTTTTAAATAAAGAGCTCTATAATTCTTTCATAACGTATGTTCGAAAATATAAATATTTAAATCTCAAACGAGTTTAAAATAGTCATTTAAAATTTTTTTTTTTTATAATATTTACCTTTTTCGAAATTAAATTTTAATATTATTACATTTATTTATATTTTAACGTTAATAGTGTTAATTAAATTTCTTTCGCGTTATAATGTATTATTTTAATATGTTAAATTAATCGTATTATTATAATTTATCGTTTTATTTCGAAATATATCGATATTAACTATAAATAATTATTTTTTTAAAAATATTAAAAGAACATTCATATATATTAAAATACTATATATTTTTTTATTAAGCTCTTTTAATAATTATATTATAATATATATTTAAAATAGAAAACGAATTTTTAATGTTATACGCTTTTATATTTTAAAAATAATATATCTTAGTATATTAATTAACTAAGTAAACCTTTTAATAATATCATTCATAGTTTAAAGTTTATAATTATTTAGTATTTTTATTTAAAGTAATCCTTTTTTTTCGAAAACTATTTTAATAAATTAATTTTTCTTAATTTCCGTATTTATACAAAATTAAGTACTATTCGGGGTATCTAGGTATATACATATATACAACATATAACATATAACTAATTTGTTTACCAAGTATATATATAACCGGCTTTATACAATCGCAACCGGGGAGCATCCCTTAAAAACCGTCCCTTTTTAATTAAGGCCGGAAAAACGTAATACGGGTGGTAAGTATACGGTAACAACAAATAGCTACGTACACGATTAATTTAATTGGTTCCCAAAGCCCCTAACCATCTAATTGTTACCGATACGATAACGGAGCCGAAGCTCCAAGTTGGTTTAGTTTCTTCTAGGCTAGCGCCACCTAGAGAAACGGCAGCCGAAGCTGGATTTGTTAGCTAGTAGGGGGTGCTAAACGCACCCTATATACGGAAAAAATCCTTCTGATCGGAAGATATATGTTCCGTTATTAGGTTACAGAAAAGCTGTACGCGTACGAGAATCATACGCAAGTTAGCCCAATATAATAATACAACTGATATTTTCTATATCTGACAATTAAAAGTTTTATTCGCTTAATTCGCGTTATTATTAATTGATTAATTGTTATTAAGACGATATAAGCTATATATCAGTAATAATAATTTGTATATTTTATTAATTGTAATAATATCGGTATTATTAACATTTTCCGTTATTTATAAAAGATTTAAAAATTAAAATTATTTTAAAGGGGAATTTTAATTTAAAATATATACGTTTAATATTTAACGTTATATCGATTTTAATTAAGATATTTTATAACTTATTAAACTTATAAAACCCGATATAACTTTGTATTTAAAAAAATAAATCCGGTATAGAATACGGAATAATACTTTAAGCGGTTTTTTATTTATATATATATTTTCCGAATGAACCGTCGAAGAAATTAATTATACGAACTATCCGACAAATACCTTTAAAATAATTACCGAAAACAGATAAGCCTATATTTAAAACTTCGCGATATATATTTACGAAAATCGGAAATACGAGATTTTTTGTAAGAAAATTAACGATTTTACGAAATAAATCCTGGAATCGGTATTTCTAGCGATTAAAAAAACGAATTTTTTTTTAGGAAAAAACTTGCAGAAATAGTATGTTAATTTAGTTAAATCCGGCAAAATGTACGATAATAAGCTTCTGATTAATACGTAACGGAAGTACCGTAAAAAATTAAAGCAAATTTCGAAATTAATAAAAAAGCTAAATAAATAAATTATAAAATAACAAAAAGTTATAGCTTAAAGATAGCGATATAATGTTCCAGAAACGAAAATACCGATCGTATAGATTAACGATTTATATATAGCATTAGCCCTTATTATCGGGATATAAACGATGACCTTTTAAAAAATAAAAATGAAACTAAAATCGAAAACGGTACGATTAGTTATTAGGAAATAACGGTTAACCTTTTAAATTATTAAACTATTATCCAGTTACCGTTTATATTACGAAATATTAAGGTAATATTTCCGGCATTTTATAAAACTTTTAAAAACTTTTTTAATAAAAATAACCTTAATTAGGAAAAGGCTAAGGATATTAACTTTTAATTACGGGGAAAAACTTTAAAACGTAAGTCGAAACGAAGTAATCGTAAAGGTTTATATTCGGACCGAAATATTAATAAACGAAAACGCAAAAAGTTAAATATTTAAGGTATACGTTATAAAGCTTATTTAAACCTTTATTATACGTTACCTTAATATTATTATATATTCCTTAATAAAGACCTTATTACTTTTCGCTTTAATACCGAAATTATAAAGTTAATTGTTTGTTAAAAAATATAGAAAAAATAATTACCTTGGAAACCGATTAATTCTTAAAGGGAATAAAACGAATTTTTACAAATCTTTTAATTACTAACCAAAATAATGTGATAAACGTTTCGTTTTTCCCTTTAAGAAATTCGTTTATTTTAGATTTACGATATATATTTTTAACTTTATTAGTAAATTCCTCAACTATAGGTTAACGGTTTAGGACGACGGAATATACGTAAGGAATAATTTCGTCCCGATTAAAGGATACGGAAAAATAAATATATTATTTTAAAGCTTTAAGGGCCCGAAAGCGTTACGTTTATACGGCGTGGCCTATTACAAGGATTTCGTATATAACTTGGTATTTTTCTAATAATTCCGAAAAAAAATATTAGTAAAATAATTAAAAAATTACTAACTTTATTCGAAATAAGTATAATTAAATAATTACTACGTTAATAAATAAGTTCGATTAATTTGTTATCGAAAATATTAACGTAATAGTTATTTACGTAATTTTTATAATTTATAAACGAAACGTTAATTTATAAATAACAAAATTATTACGGACCGGTAACGGTATTATATAATACCTAAAATTAAGTTATTTAAGGTCCGAAATAATTGTTTAATTATAGTTTTATACGAAAAGAGTCCGTTTAAAGGGTTTTATAATAATCGAATATTAAGTATATGGTAAAACGAAGGCCAGGAAGTAAATATGCCGCAAGTCGAGGAAAGAAGTTTTCCGATTAGGACAAAAAATGGTTATTAATTTCATAAATTTCGCAAAAAACTTTAAAAAATATAAATACGTTATATTTGCTACCGACAGGTATTTAAGCTTTAACTGAGATATATATTTCAAAAACCGAGAGTAAAATATATTGATTAACGCGTTCTAATACCTTTTAAGAATTTTAAAAAACCAAAATAAGGTTTTTTTATAGATAATCGAATACGATAACGAGATTTTGAAAAATTATTTATTTAAAAATATACTATAATCGTTTTTTTTTTTCAGTATTAGATTTAAGTTTTTAATATTGCATATTTAAGCTTAGAACGGGGATATAAAGCGTTTAAAGAATATAATTAAGGAAAAAGCGATTACGATACGAAATAACGTTAAGTTATTTTTATTTTTAATCGTATATATTTTTAAAATAGTAGTATACCTATATAACCGTACCCCTAAATACGTACTTTTTTGGTAAAGTTTATACGAGTTTTATTATATTTATTTAACGTATAAAAACGGTATTACCGTATTTAATCGGAAACCTTAATAAGCTTATTTGCAAATATACGGTTATATAGCTTATGTTATAATAATTATTATTATAAAAAAACGGAGATTTTAAAAGTTAAATTTTAAAGTATAGATTAGCTTTTTTATCGGTTATTAACTTACGAATATCTACGAGATTTTGAATTTGTTAATTAACAAGGTTATTATTATTCGAAACGTACAGTTTAATAAAAAGGCCATTTTTTTAAGTAATATTAAAAACTTAAAAAACGATTTTTTCTACGTTACGGAAAACGAGTTATAGAATTAACTGTAACAGGTAAAATTACTTAACTAAGCCTAAAACTATTTATATATATATATTTAAAAGGAAAATAAAAATTTAAACGGGATAATTTAATTACCGGTTAAATAAAAAAAATGGTTTTAAAATAATATAGGCGTTAAAATCGTACGGGATAAAAAAAAAACCTATTCGTATAAAACTAATTACCTTTATACGACCGTTATATTCGAACTATTTCCGTTTTTAAATTATTACCGCCATTAACGTTTACTTTATTAATTATTACGATTAATGCGCCGACGGAAAAAATAAAGGTAATTTAAAATTTTTATTAAATTGTTTAACCTAATATAACGGTAAAAAACGAAAATATTTTACGGTTTATAAACGTAAGTTTTCCGTATATTCCGTGCTGAAATAATATTGTTCGAAACGATTATAGGGTATAAAAAACCGCTTTTAATATAAGACGGTTAATTTATTTTTTAGGTATAATTAATAACCGGCCGGTAAATTGCGGAAATTTAAGGAAAATAATTATTTAAAATACATATTATTTTAATGGGAAAAGTTTTAATACTTTATTATATAAAAAAATATTTAAATTGTTAGACCGGGTATATAGGCGTAATTTATTATTACTGCGGTAAGGCCATAAAAAGCTAAATATATACCTGTTAATGAAGATGTTTTGTAAAGCCGAAAAGGTTTATTTGCAAAGTTATAAGGAGATGCGATTTTGGGAAATGGTTAATTAATTTTTTATTAAAAGGAATCAGGTTTTAGAGTATATGTAGGTATATATTTATAAGTTTAATAAATATAGCTGGTTGCAGAAATATAAGTTACGTCTTGTCGTATAAGGCGATTAATAACTTAAAGCTGCTTATAATAATAAATACGTATTTATTTTAGTTAAAAAGTTATTTAAAGCGTTAATCGTTACGGCGGTTAAGTTCGATTTAAAGTTTAAACAATATAACGCTATTAACGTTTTCGTTAACGTTAACTTACCTTACGAAATATATATAAAAACGTTTTTAAGGTACCTTTAACGTGGGAAAATGTTTCTGATTAGGAAGGCTTTATATGGTTTAAAGAAGTCGTTATTATTATAGCAAAAAGATTTTACCGGGATATTTAAGAAATTGGAATTTAGCCCCGTTTTTTATAAATCTTATTGTTTTATTTATTAAAAGGTGCTTAATTTTTTTTATGGACGATATCGTAACAGTATATCGTAAAGAAAATTAAGATTTTGTTAATTAATTAATTTAACAGATTCGAGAACGGTATATTTTTATAAGGGGTAAGGATTTATAATAGTTTTTCGGTATTAAAGTAATTAAAAATAAATTTAACAGAAAAATCTGGTTATTTTAATCCGATTTTATAAATAAGTTAATTAACTTAGTCTTTAAAGAAAGTTTAAATAATTTCTTAAAATATTTATAACTAGCGTTAAGCTATTACCGAATTTTGATTTGGTTTATTTAAGCTTTGTTAATAAATATTAGAAAAAGATCGGTTCTATTTTTTATATAACGATTAATACGTAACCTAATATATTTTTTGCTGTATCCCGATTTGCCTATTTTAATTTAAACTTTAACGGCGTATATTATAAAGCCGTTAATCGAGTTATATTATACCTAATCGGGATTAAAGCGTTAATGTTACAGTTCGGAGACGAAGATTTGTTAGATATTTAAAATAACGCCTTTTTTACGAATAATACGATCGATTGAAAAAGTTTTTAAGTTTACGTTATGAAATTATTTAGAAAAGTAATAAGATAATGGGTAAATAAGTAAGATATAGTAATTATTTTTATAACCGAAACGGAATTATTATTTTTTACGTAAGTTATAAAAAAAGCTTTGTTTAGATTTTAATTAATTAAAAAGCTGGTAGTTATTTTAAATATTAAACCGTTAAATATATAGTACGATAATTAGCAGACGATACGGCTTATTAACGCCGACGTTGCCTTATTATAAATAAAATTGCGGTATGTAAATATATATAATTACTGGTTACGAGAAGCTGTAAATAGAGATTTAATCAAAATGAATTATACGTTTATAAGCGATATGCTAGTTAATAGATTAATTAAAACCCTGTTATGCAAACCGTTTAGGTACTTTAAAAAGTAATTAGGATTAGTAGATATTACGGAAGTTTTTAAGCGGCGGAGGAATACTTTACGAGTAATTTTAAAGGAGGAATTAGCTGATTAAAAAGAATTAATTGCCGGAGGAAAAATCGAATAAAAAGTTATGGTTTTAAAAAATAATAATATATAATAATTAACGCCATAAATGTTTTAAGACGTTAAAGGGGTGTATTAGTTAATAGGGGGTATTAAACGTACCTTATATACGGAAAGGATCCTTTTAATCGGAAGATATATATTCCGTTATTAGGTTACAAAAAAGCTGTACGCGTACGAGAAATATACGCAAGTTAGTCTAATATAACAACATAACTGATACCCCTTATATCTAACAGGATTCGAACCAGCTGCTTTTTACGATTAATCGCCAAACAAGGTGCCCAAGCCTGTCGCAATTAAAAAAGACACCTAAGCTCGAGACTACTAGGCTATTAGGCCAATTTCCGTATTTATAAAGGTATTATTTATAATAAAAAATAATTTATTAGTAATTACGATATAATAAATAATAAAAACCGTTCTTTCGAAAAAAGAAAAAACGTTAAATAATAATATTAATTTACAGTTAATTTTCGCAAATAATATTTAAAGATAAAAAATCTTTTTATTTTAATTCTTTTTTTTTTCGTATTTACTTTTTAACTTTTAAATAATTTCCCTTTATTTAAGATCAAGTGCTATTCGGCGTATCTAGCTATATACATATATACAGGGAGCTGATCCATTCACTAAGTACATGCACAACTGGTTTTACATAAACGCAACCGGGGAGCACAGCTTAAAAACCGTCCCTTTTTGGTAAAGGCCGGAAGAACGTAATGCGGGTTATAGGTACACGGTGACAAACAAATGGTTACGTACACGATTAATTTGATTGGTTCCCAAAGCCCCCAACTACTCCAATTGATCGCCGACACGGTGGCGGAGCCGAAGCCCCAAGACTGGTCTAGCTCCCTTTTAGGCTGGCGCCACCTAGGGGGAACGGTAGCCCAAGCTGGATTTGAACCAATAATCTCTTGCGATCAATCGTAACAGGGTACCTAAGCCTGTCGCAATTGAAAGAGACGCCCAGGCTCGCGACTACTAAGCTATTAGGCCTTTCCCTTTATTAAAACCGGTTGTAAAGTAATATCGGTATATAATAATTTAAAATTTTATAAAACTAATATAATTTAATTAAATTTTATTAGGTTTATCTTTATATTCTTTTTAATTATATAACTTTTTTAATAAATAAAATATCGTTTTTACGATAAAATTTTATCACTTTATATACTATTAAATAAAGGAAAAATTTCCTTAAAACGGTAATATTAACGATATTTCTATTTAAAGAATTATTATATCGATATATTCCTTTACGTTCGTTATTTTAAGTTTTACGTTTTATAAGTAATATTATCGCTAAAATTCTTTTTTTAACGCGGTTAATTTATCGGAAATTAAATTCGGTTTCGGCATTTAAGCGTATATATATATCGAAATATTTAATTTTATCGCAAAAAATTTATATAAGCTAAATTTATAATATAAAAATAAATTGCCGCGTAAATTTCGTTTTATATAAAACGTTTAATTTTTTATGTATTTTAATTAACTTAATAAATTTAAAATTAAATATTATAGAATTATAAATAAATTTTATTAACATATATTATAATCGTTATAAATTTAATTTACTTAATTCGGGCATTATATTTAACGTAAAACCAGTTAAATAAACTTTTAATAAATTTAAATTACGTTATTTTAAAACGTCTTTTTATTTTGTTCTTAACGGATATAATTAATAACGAAATAATTAAAATTGATATTAAATTTATTAATGAATTTTCGATACTAAGCCTCGAAAAGGAATCTTTTTTTAACTTTATTAATATAAAATATAAAAAAATCTGGAAAATTATAACTTTTATAATCAAACGTTTTAATAAATATTATTTCGAATATAAGCGTTCGATTTTTTATTACCTTAAAAATATCATCTAAATTTTCGAAACTTAATAATATATTAATTAAACTCTAAGCTAATTCGAGTCGCGTATTAAAGTAAAAAAGAAATTATCTTAATTTAAAAAAAGCTTAACTTTACGCAGGTTTTAAAAACGGTTACGTTGAAAAATTAAGGCGGTAATAGTTATTTTAAGATTAATTCGTTTATTAATAAACTTTTTCGTAATATTCTTTAATAAAGTAATTTAATTAAATAAATTTTTAACATTTCGATATTATATTTTTTTAAAAAGGTATAATTATATTTAACTTATGATTATATTATTTCGAAATTTAAATTTATACCGATAACGGTTTAATAATTATAAATTACTTATTTATATTAGATTATTATTTAACTACTTTATAATCTTATATCGTAATATATTTCTTTTAAGTACTTTTCTACTAGAAATATCTATTATTAATATATTTTAAATCCGTTAAATATAATATCTACTTTTTTATTTATTAGTATAAAGTATTAAATTGTATTATAAGCTCTTTATCTTTTTAAATACCGTTTTCGATAATATTAAAATATAAAATATTATTAATAAAAAGTATATAATAACGTATTTAAACTTTAGCCTCGGATAAAAAAAATATTATCGATAAATTTAATAAAATATAATTTATAACTTTTATTATTTTTAAATTATATAAATATAATTAACTTTTTAACTTATCGTAAAACGTGTTGTTATATTTTTATAATTATAAACGTAAAATGCTATTTATTTATTAATCTTTATATTAAAGAAATATTTTAAATATTTAAAATATAAATCGTATTTATTTTCAGCTTTTAATTATTATCGCGTTTTCGGTTCTTACTATTACCGCAACGCATTTTTTAACACCTTATACTATCGTAAATATTTATTAATTTACGTATTACTAAACGTCTTAATTATAAATTAATAAATCTACTCGTATTTAGTAATAGGTACTTACAAATTTATTGATTTCAATAAAAGATTTTAATTCTGATTTAAGTTAAAAAAAGCTTAGTAGTATATTACGGCGCAGGATAAAATTCTAAAAATAAAACTTTAATATTAGTTACTTATATTATAAAATACTAAACTAAAGAACAAAAAAAACCTAAACTTTTTTTAAAAGAAAAATACAGAAAAAATAAGCTGTACATTCTCCAGTCCTAGCTGCCTACTAGTGGTAGTCTATACTTTCGTCAATTATTACTGCCGTTGTAATAATAATAACTTTATAAATAATTCTAATTAATTTAAATTAATTTATCGAAATAAGATTGAAAATTATTATCAAAAATTTTATTATTTAAATAAATTTCGTATTTTTAAAACAGGTTTTAATAAATTAAAATTTAAGAAAAAATATTATAATATATTTTTTCATAAAACGTATTCGTATAACTGAAATAAATAAATTAATGAGTTATATTACTTTAATTACTATATTTTATTAAACTGTAATTTTCTTACTAGCGTTTTAATTTAAGATAACTTTAAATTTTTTAATTATCTTTTATTATCGACTATTTTAGGTAGAGTATTTATCATCTTAATTATTAATGTAATTACTTCGTATCTTTAGCTCAGCCTAGATAAAACGGCTTGAACCTAACGACCTTGCATTATCGACTATTTTTATCGGAATTCTAGACGGTTTTAATAATACGGAATAGCCGGATAAATTATCGCTTATAATTCTTTTTAATTTAAAAGTAATACTTCGATATTTTTAAGTTTGTTATCGTTATTTTTTAATTTTATTAATAATTGTTATATAATTCGGACATTTTTTAATATAAGTTTATATAAAAATCGATTATTTTCACAGTTACGACGTAAATTATACTCGAAAATTAAATATTAAACCCGATTTTCTTGCGAAAAAATTATTAATATTAATTAAAATATCGCGAAATATTATTTACCTATTTATTTTATTCAATCGATTAATGTAAATAAAATCGTTTCCGTTATGATTTGAGAAATATAAAGTACTAGGATTTTATATTTAAACTTAGCGGCTATATTTTAATTATTTTTATTAACAGAAGTTTAGAAAAATGATTAAATACAAAATATTCTTTTACGTAGTTATCGTAATAACGATTTTCTCTTAATCGTAAAATAAATTGAAGTTAAAAAAAGTAACTAGTTTAAAGTTTCTATTCTTTTTTCCTAGCTAATAGTTATTATTTTTAATCTTAAAACTAGTAAAAGGTTATAAAGCTATCTCATACAAACTTAAGATTTACTACGAAATGCTTAACATTTTCTAAGTTATTTTCTGTTTTTTAGGAAATTCCTTTTCTCGAACTATTTAAAGGGTATAGAGTTTATTAAGGTCGAAATTTATCGGTATTACGTAATCGGTTTTATAATTACACTTTACGGAACTGAGATATATAATTTATTTTAATTATAAAAACTATAAGGGTTACCGTATTCGAATATATTTTATATAATATAAGTAGTATTAATCTCCCTAGAGAAGACGTAATCGTGGAACTAAATTAGACAAATTAATAGATTGTGTCAGATATAGAGGACATCAGTTATGTTGTTGTTTTAGGCTCCGTTGCGTGTGTTTCTCGTACGCGTACAGCTTTTGTATAGCTTAGTAACGGAATATATATTTTTCAATTAGATGGAGCCTTGCCGTATATGGTGTGAGTTTAGCACCCCCTGCTACTTAATATACCCCTTTAATGCCTTGAAGTATTTATGGCGTTAATCGTTACGTATTATTATTTTTTAAACCCCTAGTTTTTTATTTAACCTTTCCTCCGGCGATTAAATTTTTTTAATTAGTTAATTTTTTTTGGAAATTATTCGTAAAGTGTTTTTTTGCCGTTTAAAAGTTTGCGTAATATTTATTAGTTTTAGCTGTTTTTTAAAATGCTTAAAAAGTTTGCGTAATAAGGTTTTAATTAATTTATTAATTAGTATATTACTTATAGGCGTATAATCTATTTTATTTTATTTTATTTTTTATTTTTTATTTTTATTTTTTGCGGTTTTTCGTAATTAATAATTATATATATTTATATATTACAATTTCGTTTATAATAAGACGATGTCGGCGTTAACGATCCGTATAATTTATTAATTGTCGTATTATATATTTAACGGTTCAATATATAAGGTAAATTTTAATTTTTTAATTAATCGAAAATTAAAAAAAGTTTTTTTTATAGCTTGCGTAAAGAATAATAATTCCGTTTTTATTGTAAAAATAGTTACTGTGTTTTGTTTATTCGCCTGGTATTTTATTATTTTTTTAAATAATTTTATAACGTAAGTTTAAGAGTTTTTTCGATCGATTGTATTATTTGCGAAAAAAGCGTTATTTTAAGTATTTAATAAATTTTCGTTTTTACATTGTAACGTTAACGTTTTGGTCCCGATTAAATATAATATAATTCGATTAATAGTTTTGTAATATATATTATTAAGGTTTAGGTAGAAACGGATAAGTCGGGATACGGCAAAGGATATGTCGAGTTGCGTATTAATAGTTATATAAAAAATAGAATTGAAAATTTTTTTTTTTGGTATTTGTTAATAAAGCTTAAATAAGTTAAATTAAGATTCGATAATAATTTAACGTTAATTATGGGCGTTTTTAGGAAATTATTTAATTTTTTTCTGGGAATTAAGTTAATTAGTTTATGTATAAAGTTGGATTAGGATAAAAAATCTTGTTATTAAGTTTGCTTTTAATTATTTCAATACCGAGGAATTATTGTAAGTTTTTATTTTTTGTAAAGTTATACCGTTTCGGAATTTGCTAAATTAATTAATTAACGAGGGTTTAATTTTTTTGCGATATGTTATTACGATCTTGTTTACGGAAAAAAAATAAGTACCTTTTAACGAATAAAGTAATAAGGTTTATAAGGAACGGGGTTAAGTCTTAGATTTTTAAACGTTCCAGTAAAGTTTTTTTGCTATAATAATAACGATTTTTTTAAGCCGTATAAAGTTTTTTTAATTAAAAAAGTTTTGTTACGTTACGAGTATTTTAGGGATGTTTTTATATAGATTTTATAAGGTAACTGGGTATTAACGAAGGCGTTAATAATATTATATTGCTTTAATTTTAGGTTAAATTTAGCCGTAATAACGATTAAGTTTTTAAATAATTCTTTAGTTAGAATAGATACGTATATATTGCTATAAACGTTTTTTAATTGTTAATTATTTTATATAACGAGATATATTTTGTATTTTTATAATTAATTATGTTTGTTAAATTTATAACCGTATATTTATATGTATTTTAAATTTTATTTTCTTTTAATAAAAAATTAATTAACAATTTTCCAGGATTATATTTTTTTTTGTAACTTTATAAATAAGCTTTTTTAGTTTTACGCAATATTTCCCTTAAAAGCTATATATTTAGTTTTTTATAGCTTTATAACGGTAGTAGTAAGTTGTATTTGTATATCCGGTTTTACGATTTAGGAATTTTATATATTTTCGTATCGAAATTTTTCCGATTAAGGTGGCGTATATTTCGGGTAATTAATTTTTTTAAATTTTCGTAATTTACCGGCCGATTATTAATCGTATTAATAAAATAAGTTATTTGTTTTACGTTAAACGTAGTTTTTTATATTTTATAATTATATTAATTATGATTTTTTCGATACGAAACGTATAAGAAGTTTACGTTTATAATTTATAAAGTATTCTCGTTTTTTACCGTTACTTTAAATTAAACAACGTAATATTTATAATTATTATTAAAATAAACGTTAATAAAAATAATAATTTAAAGAACGGAAATAATTCGAATATAATTAATATATAAAGGTAATTAGTTTTATATATAAGGTCGATAGGTTTAAGCCGTATTATCCAGGCTGAGCTAAAAATACGAAATAATTATACTAATAATTAATACGATAAATACTTTACCTAATATTTTCGAATACGGTAATTATTAATAATTTTTACGATAACGATAAATTATACCTTAGTTACGAAAAGCCTTATCCCGAAACCAACTATTAGGTCCCCGTAAGTACGTAATTTCTCGATTAATATCAGTTTAAGAAGCTTATTTACGCAATGCCGATAAGCTTCGACCCTAATAAACCTTATGCCCTCTAGTTAATTTAACAAGGGGAATCTTAATAATTCAGAAGATATTAAGCTTTTCGCGGTAAACCTTAAGTCCGTATAAAATAATTACTTTGCAACCCTTTGCCAGTTTTACGACTTTTTTAACCTCGATCAATCTTAGGGCTTTTTAAACCCTTATCAATTAAAATAACCAAAACATACCGGCCAAATCCGAATATAAAGTCCTAATATTCCGTGCTTCCGGAATCTCGACGGAGACGGTTTTAATTAAATTACCCGACTTGAATAAAATAATCGGCCGAATAAAATATATTAATACTTTTTATCGATATTAATAACTTTTTCGAAAAAAATCGGGTTTTGTTTTTAATTTTCGGATACGATTTAATTTAAAACGGCGGAAATAATCGATTTTTACGTAAATTTATATTAAAAAATATCCGGCTTATAAAAGAATTACTAGCAAAACTGGAGAATAATAATAACGGGCTTAAAAACGTCGAAGTTTAACTCTTAGATCGATACAAGATTAGTTTTATATAAACAGGTTTTTTTTTATTCCGTACGTTTTATATATTTATGTTATTTTGGAATTATTTTTTTATTTAACCGGTAATTAAGTTTTTCCGTTTAGGTTTTCGTTTTTTTTTGTATTTATATATTTATATAATTTAGGCTTTAACTAGGTAATTTTACATATCGCAATAACTTTTATAACTTTTTTTTATAATATATAAAAATTTATTTTTTCAGTTTTTAATATTTTTTAAAAAGGTGGCTTTTTTCGTTAAACTGTATATTTTAAGTAGTAATAATTTTATTCATTAACGGGTTTTATATCTTATAAATATTTATAAATCGGTAACCCATTAAGAAGTTAATTTATGTTTTAAAATTTAATTTTTAAAATTTTTGTTTTTTTTATAATGGTAATTATTATAATATTATTTTTATACGTTAATTTAATATAATAAATTTCGTATAAGTTTTGCTAAAAATATAAGTATTTAAAGGTACGGTTATATAAATATATTATTGTTTTAAAAGTATATACGATTAAAAATAAAGGTAATTTAACGTTATTTCGTATTATAATTACTTTTTTTTTAATTATATCCTTTAAACGCTTTATATCCCCGTTTTAAACCAAGGTATACGGTATTAAAAGTTTAGATCTGATATTAAAAAAAGGTAATTATAATCTATTTCGAAATTAGTAATTTTTTAAAATTTCGTTATTATATTCGATTATTTATAGAAAAATCTTATCCTGGTTTTTTAAATCTTTTAAGAAAAATTTAAACGTTATAATTAATAGATTTTACTTTCGGTCTTTAACGTAGATATTTTAAATATAGCCTAAGTATTTATCGGTAACGAATATAGCATATTTATATTTTTACGGTTTTTTTTTTCGAAATTTGTAAAATCGATAGCGATTTATTATTTTAATCGGAAAGCTTTTTTTTTTTCGGCTTTCGGCGTATTTACCTTTTAGCTTTTGCTTTATTATATATTTAGTATTCAACTGTTATAAAACCTTTTAAACGTATTTTTTTATATAAAATTACAATTAGGTAATTATTTCGGGCTTTAAGTATTTTAATTTTAAGTATTACATTATACCGTTACCGATTCGTAATAATTTTTCTATATATAAATCAACGTTTCGTTTATGAAATATAAAAGTTATATAGATAATTATTATATTAATATTTTCGATAATAAATTAATTACATTTATTTATTAACGTAATACTTATTTAATTATATTTATTTAAATAAAGTTATTAATTTTTCGGTTATTTTATTAATATCTTTTTTCTCGGAGATGTCGAAAAGATATTAGGTTATATAAGAAATCGTCGTAATAAGTTACGTCGTATAAATGTAACGTTTTACATTTTTACGGTTTTAAAATAAAATATATACTTTTCCGTATTTTTTAATTGGGACGAAAATATTTCTTACGTATATTTTGTCACCTTAAATTGTTATTTTATAATTTAAAAATTTACTAATAAAGTTAAAAATGTATATCGTAAATGCTAAATTTGATATAGACGAATTTTTTAAAGGGTAAAATACGCCAAAATCCGTTTTATTTCTTTTAAAAGTTAATTTATTTCCTAAGTAATTTTTTTTAATAATTTTCGACAAACGATTAATTTTCTTTTTAAGGATTAATCGGATATAATTCGATTTTGGATTAATATTAAAACTTTTTTATTAAGTTTAAATTTTGCCAAAACTTTATTAAGGAACGCGTAATAGTATTGGGGTAATTTATACGTAGAGTTTAAATATATTTTGTACCGCGTTCTTTATACGTTTAATTTTTGACGTTTTCGTTTATAGCTGCTATTATTTCGGCCTATTTGGGAGCTTTTACGACCGTTTCGTTTCGGTTTACGCCTTTGGGTTTTTTTTTTACGGCTGAAGGTTATTTTGGGGTTTTTTTTAATTAAGATTGTTCTAATTGAAAAAGGCCGCGGATATTCCGTACAACATCGGAAAAGCTGTTTTAATATTTTTTAATATATGTTGTAAATAGGTTATCGTTTAATAATTTAAAAGGTTAACCGTTATTTTTTAATAACTAATTATACCGTTATTAATTTTTATTTTTATAATAGAAGTTAATGTTATATATAAGTTGTTAATTTATACGATCGTCGTTTTCGTTTTTAAGATTCTATGTCGTTATTTTTAAGTTATAACTTTTTATTATTTTACGATTTATTTATTTAATTTCTCTGTTAATTTCGAGGATTACTTTAACTTTTTGCGGTATTTTCGTTAAGTATTAATTAAAAGCCTGTTGTCGTATATTTTATCGGATTTAATTAACGTAACGTATTATTTCCGTAAATTCATTTTTGGGAAAAAATTTATTTTATAAGGTCGTTATTATTTTATCGGAAAATATTATATTTACGATTTTTATAAGTATATACCGTAAAATCTTAATCATAGGTTTATTTGTTTTCGGTTATTATTTTAAAAGTATTTATTAAATAATTAATATAATCGATTTTTTCGTAAGGTTTTCTGAAAGATATAAATATAATTAAGGAACCGTTTAAGGTATTATTTTATATCGTATAATAGATTCGTCTTTTCGAATACGAGGTTATATTAAATTTTGTTAATTTAATAAGTTACGGAAGTAACTAATTAAAATCGATATAATCCCATATATTAAAAACGTACGTTTTAACTTGAAATTTACCTTTAAAGCAGTTTTAATTTTTAGGTCTGTTATAAATAACGAAAAACGTTAACGGTATTATTATTATTATAATTAATAAAATATACGAATAATTATTATTAATATATAACTTATATCGTATTAATAATAGCTGATTAATTAATAATAACGCGAATTAAGCGAATAAGATTTTTAATTATTAGATATAGTAGATATTAGTTATGTTATTATTTTAGGCTAAGTTGCGTATATTTCTCGTACGCGTACAGCTTTTATGTAGCTTAGTAACGGAATATATATCTTTCGATTAAAAGGAGCCTTTCCGTATATGGTGTGCGTTTAGCACCCCCTGCTAGCTGACAGATTGTGTTATCGGTTGCTAGGCTTTACTAAACCTTAACCTTCTCTTAGGTAACTTTAAACTGCCCTATTATGTAACCCCCTATTAACAACTATTTTTAACCGAATTCTTAACGGTTTTCGCAATCCGGAGTAACAGGACAAACTATCGTTTATAATTTTCCTTATATTAAGCTAAAAGTTAAACTTCGAAGTTTTTAAACCCTTTACAGCCTATATCTAGCTTTTTTAATAATATCTTTTTACGGTTAATATTTTTTATTATAAAATCGTTTAATTTTTAGTTATTTTTATTTATATAAATCAAATCGCATCCGAAAATTAAAAGTAAAATCCGATTTTTTTGGGAAAAGTTAATTAAATCGATGGAAATATCGATATCTTTAACTTGTTTTAAAATTTTATTAAATTTAAAAATTAAAAAGAAAAAAACCGTTTTCCGTAAAAACCTTACAGTTACAGAATACCGGTATTTTATAATAAAAATTACCCGATATGGTTTAACTGATTTAATTAATAAGGATTCGAAAAAATATCGTAAAATCGATTAAGGTTAAAAGTGGCTATCGTAGGATTAGTAAAGGGTCGTAAAGCAGCCATTCTATACTGATTTAAGGTTTATGGCAAAAACTTAATATCTTTTAAGTTATTATATTTTAAAAAATTCCCTTTACCGAACCGTAAAGCTCAAGGGCATAAGGTTTATTAAAGTCGAAGCTTATTAACATTACGCGATAGTTGGTTTCGGAATAAGGTTTTTCGTAACCGAGGCGTATAATTTATTATTACAATAAAAATTATTAAATAATTACCGTATTCGAAGATATTAAGTAAAGTATTTATCGTATTAATTCTTAATATAATTACTTCGTATTTTTGGTTTATCTTGAATAATATAGCTTAAACTTGACGATTTTACATAAATAGTGTTAACGTACCATACAAGCGAAGCGAATGCATAAGCGAAGCGAATAGTTTTTCGTACCTTGCAATAATAAATTCAAATTAATCAACCATAACGCAATAAATCAATTCAAACTAATCGGATTTTTTATCGCCAGACGTCTCTATATCCTCCTTACAAGTACGCGCATTATATCCGGGCTTACCGCAAACGCTATATTTCCGTTCCTTCGCTTAAACCCTTTTACGACAATTACCTTTAGCCGTTATTAGCTGCGATTATTTACTATTACTTTCCTTCGTAGTTATAAGAGTTTGTACTTCCTTTACAGTAAATGTCCTTCCTTTTTGAAAACGTTTATTTTTGGTCCTCCGGCGTTTACTAAAAATGTAATTCGTTTTGCGCAATAAACCGCATTCCTCCCGAAAAAGGGTAATTTCGTACAAAAGTATTAAGTTACTTTTTGTCAAAAGATTAACCGACTCAACTATCTTGGTCGGCGAACTACCCTGATAATTTTTAATTTTTTTTTATAAATAACATCCTTGTTAAATTGTTTCGGCAACATTTTTAAAAGTTTTCGCAGGTAAAGAAATAACGGAATTGGTAAAGGTAAATAAAAAAACGGTCGGTATAAGCATAACTGGAACTTTTAATTCGGAAAGGATACGATTAAAATCGAATAAAATAAATTTCGCTTTTACGAATCCGGATTTAATATTATCGGTTATTATAGCGGTTTTAAACGCGTCGTAAAAGCCGGCGATGAAATCTTCCTTAGCAATATAAGTAACGTAACGTCGCATAAAACCCTTAATATGCAGCAAGTAAGCGCGTTTTAATACGGAAAAACAAAATACGTTAAAAAGTTAAAGCCGATAGGAAAAATAGGCAGGTATACAAAATATAATAATATCGTTAATCTTGCAATAATCTTTAAATTCGATCGAATAATGGCTTTCGTGACCGTCGAAAACAAAAAAACGTTTCGAACCTTTAATACGTGTTCGAATATACTTATCGAAATATTTAACCCATTTTAAACCCAGTTTATTTATCGTCCAACCGTTTTCGCTTACAATAATCCTTTAATCGGGTAAAAGTGGGTTATCGGCGAACCAGCGAAAAAAATGGTTTTTCCCGGCAAGGACGATAAATAAGGGTAAGGCCCAGCCTTAAAAATTAACGGCTTATATTATTATGGACTATTTTCGATTTTTTTGCTAGGCTTATTTAAATTTTCCACGTTTTTCAGCATTAGTAATAACTATACCGGCTGCCATAAAAAGCCTTATTAAGAATTTTGTTTCGTCGAAATTGTAAATATCCTCCTTTGCGATACCGTATTTTGCGATTATAACCCGAACAAATTTAAACCATTTACGAAACACCTCTAAATTTTCGCATAAAACCCTTTAATAATCTATCTTTCGATTTAAACGCGTTTTAAATTTTTGTTACCGTTTAACAAAGTTAAATATCCAGTTAACGCCAACGCGTCCCGTAATACGTTAGGCAAGCAGCAAATTCGCCATATCTTCCACATGCTGAAACCGGACAGGAAACGCTCGCGTATCTAGGTTAAGGATTTGTTCGATAATCGATTTTTCTTCGGTCGGCGTTAATTTCCGCAAATTGGGAATAATATCGGCTCGGGCGCGTTTACCGTTATATCGTTTATATAACGTAATTTAGGCGACTTAATATGTAAAACTAAATATTGCATAACTAAGTTTCGGAGTTCGTTTTTTAGCCTGAACGGTTAAGTTTATTCTCGTTTCTTTTGTAAACCGTTCCATATTATTGGTGTTAAAAAATAGACAATTGAAGTTAAATGGTTAAAACGTGTCAAAATTCATTCGCTTCGCTTGTGCATTCGTTTCGCTTATATGGTACGTTAATTATTTATATTATTATTTTATATTTCAAATAAAATATTTATTAAAAAGTTTTTATTAATATTAATAAAATAATTAATAACATCTTAAATTATTTAAATAATTTAAAATCTTTTTACGTAACGTATATATTTTTTATAAATAATTTTTAACTAACCTATTTAATTAAGTATATAATATGAAACGTTAATAAAATTTAAAGATTTTCTTAATATAAACGTTATATAATATATTTTTAGATTAATATTACCCTTTTAACGTAAATTAAGATATATTATAAATTACTTTATTTAAAACGGCTAATAAATTAAAATAATAATAAATGTAATATTATGGATTAAAATGAAAAATCAATTACTATACATTTTTTACGATATTATTAACTTTATTAAATCCAAAATATTCACTTTATATTTTTTTCCTATATTTTTTAAACTCGTTTAACTTTTTAATTTTATGTATTTTATTACATTTAACCTTAGAAATATACGTTTATAAATACTTTATAAGATTTAATAGCTTATTAATTACCACTTTAAATATCTTCTTTAACTAGAATAAGTTTAAGGCGCTGTTTATAATTAATTGTAAAAGATAACTTATTCGAATTTAGCTTAAAAAAATTAAACTAATTTAGGACTTCGGGTTTATTTTTATACCGGTAATAACTATTATAAATCTGGGCTTAAGATTTAATTAAATTAATATTATATATTATCGTTTATTATCGTATATAATACTCGTTTTACGCTTTTATTCGACCTTATTAAAAAAACCTTTTTTAAAACATTATCCTTCGATTACGTTTAAATTAAACAAACTTTTATATATTTAGTAATACGGATCAACTAGATATATATAACTAGGAATTTTTAATAGAACCTATTTTATATAAACAGTTATAAAACTTTCGAAAAATAATGAAAATAATTAGGTTTATTAAATTAACTTATTTCTATTTTCTTAATATATTTTATTTAAATTATTTTATATCGAAATTTATCTTATTAGTCGTTATAATATATTAGATTATTATATATAACTCGTATTTTTTTAACGGACTATATATTTTAAAATAGTTCACTTTACCTATTTATTTTCCTATACGTTAATATTTATTAAAATATATTTTGTAATTTTAAACGTATAATACATTATCCCGATTCTATTTATATATTTCTAAGTGAGTTAATAATGTGAACTTAATAGGTAAAAAAATTCATATAAATTAATATAAATTTTAACTATATAATAGTCTTATTCGGATGGAATTATAATAGCAAAATTATATAAGGTTAAATAATATAATTAATATAATAATTAATAAGTATTAAAAAATCCGATATATAATAAAACTTATAACCGTTTAACTTTTTATATTTCGAGTCCTTTAGTTTTTCTTATATTTTTATTACTTAAATAATACAATAAAATAAATATAATATTATTATATTTATTTAAATATAAATATGCTAAAGTTTTGATATAAGGTTTACGAGTTATTATTAAGTAATTAATTTATTCCCCCGTTTTATAATTAATTTCTTTAATATTTAAGTATAATTTTAAAAAGACTCTTTTTATAAAGTTCGTTTTATTTATATTATTATTGAAAATACCTGTTCTTAATTTATTGCTATTATATAAATTAAATATTAGACGTTTTAATATTTTATAATTAATATATAATGTTTTAAAATATTAAATTTTATAAATAATTCGTTTATATTATTTATAATTATAAAAATATAACTTTATATAATATTTTATTTATTTAATTTATTATCTAATTAATTGGGATTTTTATATTTTTTATTTCTTATTATATTTTTTTCCGACTTATTACTATCGATTTTTTCTTTAAATCAGTGATTAATTTAAGATTACCTTTAACTGTCGATTATTTTTTAAACTTAAGTGCGCTTTCTATTTTGGTTTCGTTCCTATTCTTATTATATATAATATTGGTTAATAATCGTATTTAAGGTTTTATTTTAGTAATAGTTTTTTAAAGTAAATGTAATTAAAAAATGTTTTTATCTATAACATTTCTAACAGATTAAATAAACATCGGCGTTATATTATAATATTAATCTTTTTAAAATAGATATTATTCTAAATATCCGTATTTAAATATTAAAAATACATTAAAAATTTAAACCTAATGGGGGTAAATATATATAAAGATAATACTATTCGAAAAACAACTTAAATATATACAATATCGGTGATTTATTTATTAAATACGAATATAAATAATTATATAATATACTCGTAAAGAATTTTCGAAAAATTAATATCTTTTAATATAACCGAATAAAAAACGTAATATAGGTTTTAAATTATAATAATAAGTATAATTACGTATACGATTAATTTAATTAATTCTTAAAATCCTTACATATTTTATTTATTTCTAATATAATAACTAAGTTAAAGTTTTACATAGTTAGCTTTTTAAGCTCGTGTTATTTAAAAAAGAGATTTTAAATTAAATTCGAACTAGTTATTTTAAATAGTTAATTATAATAAAGGCTTTAAGCGTTATAACTATTAAACTTCTAAGATATAGCTAAATATATAAAATTTCATATAAAAGTTTTTAATAATTCGATTTGTATTTATAATCGTTTTTTTTTCGAGTTTCTTAAATAAACTTTAAAGTTTATTTTTATATAATATTAATAACGAAATACCAGTTTAATCGTATAATAAATCGTTTAATATTTTGTTTAACTGATATTTTCTTTATAAATCAAGATTAAAATTATAATTATGTTAATACATATTTAATAATGTTAATTTAAACTTACGAATATATTTAAATTTATAAATTAATATAATGATTAATATAAAATTAATTTTTTTTATTTTTTAATTTCTTAATATTTAAATATAGTTTTAAATTTATAATATGTCAAATGTTATAACGTGATTATATAATTAAAAATAATGTTAAAGATTACGATAAATAAACTATACATTTATCTCATTATTTTCTTTTTAAAATTTAATACATTTTAATTATTTAAATTAATTTTATATTATATAAAGTTATTAAATTCACGTTATATTATCTAGGTTATACTAAAAATATAAAATAATTATATTAATAATTAATAGTTCAAATATTATACATAATGTTTTAAACCGTTAATTATTTATAGTTTTTATCATTACGACAAATTATATATTTCAGCCTTAAAAAGCCTTATTTTATTTCCGATTATATAATACTGATAAATTTTAATCTTAGTAAACATTATATTTTATAACTTTACAGTTTAATAAAGGGAACTTTTTATAAAGTAAATAATAACCTTAAAGATATTAAGTTTTTTATAGTAAATCTTAAATTCGTATTAAATAGTAACTTTGCGACTATTTATTAATATTACGATTTTTTAAACCTTTATTAAATAAATAACTAAAATACATCCGCTAAATTAGAAAATAAAATATTAATATTTGGTATATTCGATATTTCAACGGAAAAACTTTTATGTATATTATTTAATTTAAATACAATAATTAAATATATAAAATATAGTTAAAATTTTAATAATAGTAGTAATTTTTCTCAAAAAAATCAGGTTTTATTGTTAATATTCGAATACGATTTAATTACTAACGGCGGGAATAATTGATATTTATATAAATTTATACCAGGAAATTTCTAGTTTATAAAGGGATTACTGATAAAAATGAAATATAACGATAACTAGGTTAAAAACGTTAAAGATTAACTTTTAAATTAAGATAAAAGGAGGTATAAGTGATAATTTATCCGGCTGTTCTAAATTACGCAAACTATTTAAAATTCTGCTAAAGATCGATATTAATAAAAGTTTATAAAATGAATATTTAGTAACAAAGTTGGATTTTAATAAAGCTTAATATCTGAAATAACATAATTGATTAAATTATTTAAAATAAGTATTACGATTACGTCTTTTTAAGGAGAATCTCTTTATATATATAAGGTTATTAAGTCTAAGTTATATTATCTAGGTTAAACCTAATCACCTTGTAAATTTTTTTAATCATATTAAACATAATATTTATAAATATCGAAAACAATCAAAAACTTAAATAAACGTAATAAAAAATACGGAAGAATTTATAATAATATAAGTTATTAACTGTTAAAATTAAATCTTGTTTTTAGTTATTATTTCTACTCGAAAAAGCTATTTTTTACTAGTTTATTAATAACTTATCATTATTTACTTAAAGATGATTATAAATAAAAAGAATAACATAATAAATAAATAAAGCTTAAAATATTTCTTAATTTTAACGATTACGATAATATTTTTATAGTTTAAAATATTATTATATTTTATATCTCTATTTATTTTTCTTTCGGCTTTAATTTTTTTAACATATCTTATTTTTCCGTTTTAAAACGCGTTTATGCGTTATCTTATTTAAATTATTAAAAACAAATAATTGCCGGCTTATATAATAGGCTTAAAATTATTATAACGACTAAAAATATTAAATCCGGATTTATAAAAACGGAGTTTATCTAATTTTATTTTAATTATATTTATACTAATAGTTTTTTTACCTATTTTTATTAATTCCGTTATGTTCTTATTTACGAAAGTATTTAAAAATATTATTAAAGTAATTTAATAAAAAGTTTATTTATAAAAGAAATTAAAAATTAATAAGATAACCCACTAATAAAAATATTCACACTCGTTAATTCTTTAATAAAAAACTGGTTATTTTTATATTTTTTATAAACGAAAGATATAACACTATAATCTAATTAAATCACATAAGAAATTTAATTACTTCGGTTATTAAATTTTATTAAAACGTAACTTTTTCGCAGTTTTTATAGATAATTATTTTTAATAATATTCTAAAGTAATATTCGTAATTATTTAATTTATATTAAATTAAAAGTTAAACATCGAAATTTTTAAACTTTTTGCTATTTATATCTAGTTTTTTTAATAACTCCTTTATACGGCAGATATTTTCCGTTGTAAAATCTTTTAAATTTTAATTTTTTTATTATATAAATTTAATCGTATCCGAATATGTAAATGAAAATTAAATTTCTTTTAAAAAAAGTTAGTAATACTACCGGTAATATCGATATTTTTTATTCGTTTTTAAATTTTATGAAACTTAAATATTTTAAACGAAACTTTTTCGATAAAAATCTTGTAATTACGAAATATACATATTGTATAATAAGAATTACCGGTATATTTTAATTATTTTAATTAATAGAAATTCGAAAGCCGTATAACCGAATAAATTAAAAGTAATTAATTTAAAATTCTAAACTCTCTTTTTATTTAATACTTAATATTTTTAATTATAAAATTAATAAAAAGTTACTAAATAACTATCTTATACGGACATAAAGTTTATTACGGAAAATTAAATATTCTTTATGTTATTATTTACATCTTAAAGGGTTTCTTTTATTATTTTAATTAAAAAATATAAGGTTTATTAAAGGTAAAACATATCGGTATTACGTACATAAATCTTTAACTAATATTAATTATGAAATCACGTATTTACGAGGGCTTAATAATTCATGTCGAAATAAAGTTTTTCGTAACCGAGGTATATCATTTAATCGAACCGTAAAACCTAATTATAGTTACCGTATTCGAAAATATTACGTTTAATATTTATTATTGTATTTATTAATATAAATTTTTCGTATTTTTAATTTAACCTAGATAATACGGTTTAAATCTAAGCGACCTTGTATTACTTTTATATAAATTCTTTTTAAGAACCGTTATTTTTAGAAAACGGATTTCGTTTTTAAAAAAAAAAGAAACCGCTTAATATAAAAGAAATAATAGTTTTCATAATTAAAAAAGAAAATAATAATAAATAATCGTAATTAATAAAAGCGAAAAATAATTATCGTAAAAAGGTTTAAATGAAAAACGAAAATATTATATTTAAAACAAACTCGGATATAATATACGTATTTATAAAAAATTATAAAAACGTTTAATTACGAAAAGATTATTTAATTTAAATTAATTTATTACGTTATATTTAAGGAATATTTTCGTTATCGCGAAATATTTAAAAACGGTTCGCTTTTATAATATATTAACGTATTATATAAGCGACTCGGCTGCTTATTACACTTTTTAATAATAAATTTAAATAATATAATTAAAACGCCTTGGATTAATTTAAATTAATCTAATTATTTATTACTAGACATCTTTATAATTTTCTTATAATTACGTATATTATATCCGAGCTTATCGTAAATAAGATATTTTCGTTCCTTTATTTAAACTTTCTTATAACGATTACTTTTAACTTTTACTTTTTATAATTATTTACCATTACCAGCATTTTTAGCTATAAAAACCTATACCTCTCTTATAATAAATATTCCTCCTTTTTAAAAACGTAATTCGTTTAGAGAAAATAATTAATTTTCTTCCGAAAAAAAAGGTTTCGTATAAAAATATCAAGTTACTATTTACTAAAAAAATTAACCGATTGAATTATCTTTATTAATAAACTACCTTAATAATTGTTAATTTGTCTTTAAAAAAAACGTTATTATTAAATTACGTTAATAATATTATTTAAAAATTAGATAAATAAAATAATAACGGTATTAATAAAAGTAAATATAAAATTAATTAATATAAATAATTAAATCTTCTTAAAAGAGACGTAACCGTATAACTGAATTAAATAACTTAATAGATTATATTATCTTAGTTACTAGGCTGTACCAAAATCTAACCTTGTCGTTATAAGCTCTTATCGACGACCATTTTTAACTAAATTCTAGACGGTTTTCGCAATCCGGAATAGCCGGATAAATAATTGTTCGTAATTTTTTTTATCTAACTAAAAGTTAAATTTCGAAATTCTGAAGCCTTTTACCGCTTATATCTAGCTTTTTTAATAGTTACTTTATATAATCGATATTTTTCGCTATAAAATCGTTTAACTTTTAATTACTTTTATTTTTATAATTTATATCGTATCCGAAAATTAAAATTAAAATTTAATTTTTTTAAAAAAGTTAATTAAATTAGCGGAAATATCTATATTTTTTATTCGTTTTAAAAATTTACGAAATTTAAAGTTTTGTAATAAAATATTTAATGTAAAACTTTTAAAATTATAAAATACCGATATTTTGTAATAGGAATTACCCGGCATATTTTAACTGTTTTAATTAATAAAAATCAAAGAAAATATTATAAATTAGTAAAAAGTTATAAAATAGTTATTGTATACGGATTTTTCAGTTTACTGTAAAAGATTTAATATATTTTAAGTTATTATTTACTTTTTTAAAGATTCCCTTTATTAAATTAATTAAAAGATATAAGACTTATTAAATTCGAGACTTATTAATATTATACGGTAATCGGTATTAAAATAAGGCTTTTTATAAATAAAACGTATAATTTATAGTAATCGTAAAAATTATTAATAATTACTATATTAGAAGATACTGGGTATAATATTAATCGTATTAATTATTAATATAATTACTTCGTATTTTTAGTTTAGTTTAAACAATATAGCTTAAATCTAACGACTTTAAATAAATATAATTAAAATTAAATAATAAAAATTTTCTTTTTATAAAACCAGATTTAATATTAACGTCCTATACGATTAAGCTGGACATATAATTAAGCTGAACACTTTTTAGCATTTCGTAATAACCAAGTTTAATTAATTAATTATAAAATATTAAATCTATTTAAATTAATCGGAATTTTTTTTAAATATATTTACCGCTTTATTACAAATACGTACATTATGTCCGGGTTTGCCGCAAACGTTATATTTTCGTTTTTTCGTTATAATCTTTTTGTAATAATTACTTTTAATTATTACTAACTGCGATTATTTACCATTATTTTCTTTCGTAACTATAAAATCTTATATTTTTTTTTTAATAAATATCCTTCTTTTTCAAAAACGTTTATTTTTAATTCTCCGGCATTTATTAAGGATATAATTCGTTTTACGTAATAAGCCGGATTCCTCTCGAAAAAAAGCGTTTTCGTATAACAACATTAAGTTACTTTTTGTTAAAAAATTAACCGATTTAATTATTTTTATCGACAAGTTACCCTGGTAATTTCTAATCTACCTTTATAAATAACGCTTTTATCGAATCGCTTCGGTAATATTCCTAGGAATTTTTGTAAATGGGGAAATATTGGAATTGGTAAGAATAAATGGAAAAATAGTTAATATAAATATAACTAAAACTTTTAATTCGGAAAAGACGTAATTAGGATTAAATAAAATAAGATTAATTACGACAAATCCGGATTTGATATTATCGGTCGTTATAATAGTTTTAAATACGTTTGAGAAACCGGCAATAAATTTTTTTTAATAATATAAATAACGTAATATTGTATAAAACTTTCGATATATAGCAAATAAGTACGTTTTAATAAGTAGAAACAGGATACGTCGAAAGGTTAAAATAAATAAAAGGAATTAGCTAATATATAAAATATAATAATATTATAATTAGCGTAATATTTTTCGAATTTTATCGAATAATAGTTCTTATAGCCGTTAAGAATAAAAAAACGTTTCGATCTTTTCGTACGTATTTAAATATAATAATCGAAATATTAAACCTATTTTAAACCCAGTTTATTTATTATCCAGTTATTATTATTTATAACAACTCTTTAATTAAGTAAAAATAAACTATCGGCAAACTAACGAAAATAACAATTTTTCCTAGTAAAAATAATAAATAAAAATAAAGCCTAATTTTAAAAATTAACAGCTTATATTATTATAAACTATTCTTAATTTCCTTATTAGGCCTATCTAGGTTTTTAACATTTTTCGGTATTAGTAATTACTATACCCGTTACCATAAAAAGCCTTATTAAAAATTTAATCTTATCGAAATTATAGATATTTTTTTCAATACCGTATTTTGTAATAATAACTCGAATAAGCTTAAATTATTTATAAAATACCTTTAAATTTTCGTATAATACCTTTTAATAATCGATTTTTCGAAATAAACGCGTTTTAATTTTTTTTGGCCGTTTAATAAAATATAACGTTTAATTAACTTTAACGCGTTTTATAACGTACTGGGCTAATAATAAATTCGTTATATTTTTAATATGCTAAAACCGGATAAAAAATATTCATATATTTAGGTTAAGGATTTAGTTAATAATTAATATCTTTTCGGTTGGCGTTAATTTCTACTTAAAAAAAAAATAATATTGGTTCGAGTACGTTTACTATTATATCGCGTTTGTAAGGTAAAATAAGGGACGTTATATATTAAACCTATTATAAAAACCGGAAATAAAATCTTTCGATATATAATAAATATATACGTTATAATACGAAAAGAAATACGTCGAAAAATTAAAACTAATAAAACATATATAAAATATAATAATATTATTAATTTTATAATAATTTTCGAAGTTAATCAAATAATGACTTTCGTAATCGTTAAAAATAAAAATATATTTCAATTTTTTATTATGCGTTAGATTATATTTATCGAAATACTTAATTTATTTTAAGTTTAATTTATATATTATAAAGTTATTTTTACTTATAATAACTTTTTCCAGTGAAAATAATAAATAAAAATAAAATTCAGCTTTAAAATTTAATAAATTATATTATTATAAACTATTTCCGATTATTTTATTAAGTTTACTTAAATTTTTAACGCTCTTTAACATTAATAACAATTATATTTATTATTATACAAACTTTTTCAAAAACTATATTTTATTAAAATTATAAGTATTTTATATAATATTGTATCGTATAATTATAACTCGAATAAATTAAAATTGTTTATAAAATACTTCTTAATTTTTAAATAAAACCTTTTAATAATTTATCTTCGATTTAAACGTAATATAAGCTTTTTTTTCGTTTAATAAAGTTAAACCTTTACGTAATTTACATGCGTATCGTAACGCGTTAAATAAGTAATAATTAGCTATATTATTAATATATTAAAATAGAATAAAAAAGGCTTACATATTTAAATTTAAAGTCTCTTTAATAATAATTGTTTTTTCGGTCGGCGTTGATTTTTGTAAATTAAAAACGATATTAATTCGAAAAGATATACTATAATATCGGTTTTTAAATTAAATACGAAAATATTATAAATAAAATGATTTTTTTTAACTAAGTTTATCCCAGCTTTTTTATAAAACGTTTTATAACGTTAATATTAAAAAATAAATCTTAAGAATTTAAATAGTAAAAAAATCAAGGAAATTAATTAATTCGCTTAAATTGCCGGCTCGCTTATATAATAAGTTATATATTTTTTAATAATAAATTAATAAAAGAATTTTTCAAAATTATAAAAAATAAGTAAAGTTAATAAACATTATAAAAGGTTGTATATAATAAATTATTTTTAAAATTATAAATTAAGTAAATAAACTTAATCTTTTAAAAAACTATTATAACTTTAAGAAATAAAAAATATATTAATTAATTAAGTATATTAAAATATACTAAATACAGAAAAGTTTTATTACTTAGAAAATATATATTCCGTTAATAGGTTATTTAAAAACTGTATGCGTAGGGAAAGTATACGTAATTAGCCTAATATAATTACATCACTGATGTCCCCTATATCTGAGGTTCTTATTTAGGTTTGGCCCGACCGTCCCTCTGGCCTTTTCTTAGCTGGTTCTTGATTGGCTTCCGCAACACGGTGAAAGCAAACAAAACCCATTCGCCAACACCCTACGGTAACATTCATCAGATATGCAATCCCCTATTTCGGCCAGGGTAGCAGGCTGGGGAGGACTGCGGGTCATCCAATATTCCGGGTGCAATCTATTAGCGTGTGTGAAGTTGACAAGGCTGCAGTCGCTTGCCGCCAGGCTCTCGCCACTCTCGAAACCTTCATCTTCACGGAGCTCAGCACTCTGGCAAATATTGAAGCGGGTGCACTGCTCTTCTTCGTGCAGATGGCGAGAATCATGGCCCGAGGCCTTTTCAAAAGGCTTGGAACTTTTCCCACTTTCATTTTATTATTTGGCGCCTCGATCCTCATTGCGGCGCTTTCCTTCCTCACATGCATATGGTTCGGCGATAAGCAACGGTCTCCATGGCGTTATTGCGTAGAGCATGCCTGGCTTCCGATAATAGTAACACTGGCATCGCTTCTCATCCGCCTGGCCATCTCTACTCAAACGACCACTGCGATCTCGCTGGTTGCATCAGTTCTCCTGGAATCACATGTCCATCTGGCGCGTGTCCCAGACGTGTCTATATTACGCTTCGCCAACCCAGGTCTGCTCGTTACAAGCCGCATCATGTTGGAATCAATCTTTGCCCCACCTTTTGTTGGGATCCTCGGTCTCTGCCTGATCCTATCCTCAACCGCTTTGCAGTTTAGCTCAACGATTCTTCTTTCGGATTTCGATACCGCACCCGCATTGACTGTCAACCAAACAAACCAACTCAATGTATCATCCGGAGGATACATCACAGCGCAGGTAATAAATGAGATGACATATTCAGGTAGCCTCTGGACAGCGACTCCGAGCGAGTTCACGGTATTCGCCGAGTATAACGACCCCGGCTACAGGCGTTTCTCTGACGCTGTACATGATACAGGCCTGACGGTGCGAAGTTTCTTGCCTATATCCTCGAAACTGTCGAGAATGGGACTTGATCGATACCATGGATACAGCACCATGATAGATACGAGGGTTGCTTGTATCCGGCCGGTCCTTGGAAACATCACCTTTGTCGACATACAAGACCCTAGCTCCGGCTTTTACTTTTCCTATCTTCAAGGCCACGCAACTCCTAGTACCCATATCCCGCTTTTACCCTCTACGACGTCCAACCTGACCATCAAATTTAGCTGCCTTGCTAATAGCTTCGATACGGTAAACTTTTTTGGCTTTGGCGAGCCTTCATTCACCCTGTGTCCTCTAGAACCCATCAATGGGGGTCTTAAATCCCCATTAACATTCAACACTTCAGGCGGACAAGTATATCTATTGTTTGACCATACAAATACGACTGCCGGACTGATAGACACCCAAGATGTGTGGAGCACAAAGGAGGATGGAGTTTGGACGAAGCTCATCCCACCCCCTAGCCAGACTGCTCCGTTGGGCTCAGACATGCGTGTGACTCTGTGTTACGATAGCCGGTATGGTCCGCCTCGACAGGAAACCCTACGAACTAGTATCTCGAATATATTCCCATGTCTTTGCTGACTGAAGAATAGAAGTTTTAGCAACTCCACTCGTCTCGTGTCGGCTGAAAGCCTTGGAGATCGAGAAGAGCCCCAGATCTCCATCAGGACAACTTTAACCGACAACTACCTGGTCGCCCAGCTTGATACAGAACCGGTGCGGCGGCAGCTGGGAGCCACCAACGATATCTTAACGCTGGAGGAGAGGGGTCTTCTAAAATTGGAACTCGACCCTGACTACAAGGACCAAATTCTCCCCAACCAAGATCAGTTCGAAACCGGCATGACGTATATGACTGTACGCCCCATACATGGCATCGATTCTCTGATGCTGTGCACGAATTGTTTGACAGATATCTATGCACCGGGCAACACCAGGGCCGTAAATCACCGCCTGGCGTCCATATTTATGGACTCTCTCGAAGAAACAAATAGCCCTGCCGTGGCACTACAAGCCGTATTCACCGTTCTCACGCAGATTGCATACTACAACTTCGTCCCTTACTTTGACATACTCGAAAAGGGCACGATCACGATTACGGAGAGCTACTACATCCCAGCCAGGAGCATCGGGTTTGCTTCTGTCGTCGCTCTCCTACTGATCCACCTAATACTTGTCACAATGGCCGTTGCCTGTTTCGCCTCTTGGAGCAGCCATACGTTGTTGTCGAATATCTGGCAGGCCTTCACGCAGGCTGCAGTGGTTATTGATGAGAATGGACTCTACAACGCGACTACAATTCCGGATGAGGATATTCACAGGTCCCTAAAAGAGCAGGGCCGAGATAGGGAAGAGTGGCATCTCACGGCAGTGACTCAATATTATAGGGAGCCCATGGGAGATATGTTGGAGGAAAATGTTGTGTCTATCCGGAAGAAGACGGTCTAATGAAGATGTAATACAGATGAAGCTCCGTTAGGGTCAGTTCGTGAACTTTCAAAATTAGTGGCTTATTCCGAATATACTTCGGATTTTCCGACGATATATTATAGGCCTTATACTTTAAAAGAGATTTACTATTTCTGCAGTGGCCCCATTTCTACTTAATATATATCTAGCATACTTGCCAGTTTGTACCTAATTTTCTCTTAAAGACCCCCTTATACAAAACATTAATAAAATATACCTTTATTAATAAGATTTATAATAAACTTTATCTATATTATAATAATATTTCCTAATATTAACGTTTTTTAAAACATTTTAATAATTGTATAACTTTATATAATAATTAATTATCGTTAATTAAATTAATTAAATTAATTATAATCGAATTAAATATTTATAAACCTATTATTAATTCGAAATAATTTATTATAACGTACGACACAAGCGAAGCGAACGTACAAGCGAAGCGAACGGTCACGTGACTCATACTAATAAGGATATTTTAGAAATTTATAACTATACGTAATATTAATATAACTTTTCCAAATTTGGTAAGCTTATATATTACGTAAATACCTACCTGCTATAAAATTTACAAAATTTAAAACCCTATATTACGTAAGATATAACCAGATATATATTTTTACGCTAAAATCGGACCCACTTTTCTAATATCTCCTTAAATAACTTTTTTAAAAATTTGAAAAAAATAAAATAAAATATTCGAATATATTTTAAATTTATTTGCAAAGTTTTACATAATAATATTTACGTTTCGTAACGTTATTAATAAATTTAATAATTTTCATTAAATTAATATATATTATTATAACTTTATTTATAAATTTAGTAATTTTATGTAATTTGGTATACCTTTTCAGAATATTATTATAAAGCTAGGTATAAAGTTGCATTTAATTATAAGAAGTTTTTATGAAGTTATAAGCGATTTATTAAATGTGGGTCCCCGCGTTCGCTTCGCTTGTGCGTTCGCTTCGCTTGTGTCGTACGTTATATTAAAAAGAGTACGTAATAATAATAAAATTTTATTAACGGCATATAAAATTTAAAATAACTGTAATAATTAAAATTATCGTTACTTTAAATATTATAAACCGTATTACGAACGTTAATAAAACTATAAATATTATTATTTCTTACGTATTATTTTATTTATTACCCTTTTTACTTTTATTACATTTATTACGTTTATTAGGGTAGTATATAACTTTATTATTACGATTTCGGCTTTATTTTTTCGTTACGATTATTTGTAATTTTATAACTAATATAAATAACGTATTACATTAAACCTTATTCCGAATTAAAAACGTAATTACGTTACGGCATATCCGTTATAAAAATTAAGGCGTAATATTATTTTCGGACTTTTTAATAAATTTTTATTATAAGCGCTTATAACGAAATAATTCGAAAAGGTTTTAATATATATAAGATTATCAGGTTTTTAAATAGAAAGTTTCGGATAAGGTTATTAGAACGTTATAAAAGTAATTACGCATTTAAGTAATTTATAGTTTACGGAAAAATAAAAAAGGGTTTCGTTAATTTATATATTATTAATTACGTCTTTTAAATAATAAAGTTATTTATTAAATTCCGCTATATATATTATTATTTATCAGTTAGCATAGGGTGTTAAACGTACTTTATATACCGAAAGCGTCTTTTTAATTGGAAAAATATATATTCCGTTAATAATTTATATGTTAGGATTCGGTATGTTAGTATATAACGAATTGGTTAGCTCGTATAACGCTTACCCGAATGCGTTTTAAGTGGGTCCAGCGCATTTACCTTTTTAGCTTACTTTTTATATTTAAAATAAATACTTTTTAAATATTCTTAAGTATTATATATATATTAATATTAATAAAAATTAAATTAAACCCGTGAATTTTAATATAATAATATTTTTTAAGTTTTTTAAATAAGGATTATAATAAGACCATTTTTAGTTTTACTTTTTTATAATATATTATTATACAAGGTCGTTAGGTTTAAGCCGTATTATCTAGGCTGAGCCAAAAACACGAAGTAATTATACCAATAATTAATACGATAAATACTTTACCTAATATTTTCGAATACGGTAATTATTAATAGTTTTTATGGTAATAATAAATTATACGTTTCGGTTACGAAAAGCTTTATTTCAAAGCCGATTACGTAATGCCGATAAATTTCGACCCTAATAAACCTTATGCTTTTTAATTAGTTCGGTAAGGGGAATCTTTTAAAATGTAATAATTTAAAAGATATTAAGTTTTTCGCGGTAAATCTTAAGTCCGTATAAAATAACTGTTTTGCAACTTTTTGTTAGTTTTACAATTTTAACCTCGATCGATTTTACGATTTTTCGAATTCCTATTAATTAAAATAGTTAAAATATACAGGGTAATTTTTATTATAAGATACCGGTATTTCGTAATTGTAAAATCTTTACGGAAAACGTTTTTTTTAAAATTTTTAAATTTAATAAAGTTTTAAAACGAATTAAAAATATCGATATTTCTATTAATTTAACCGATTTTTCCTAAAAAATCGGATTTTACTTTTAATTTTCGGATACGATTTAATTTATATAAATAAAAATAATTAAAAATTAGACAATTTTATGGTAAAAAATATCGACCGTATAAAAAAACTGCTGGGAAAACTAGATATAAACGGTAAAGGGTTTAAGAATTTTAAAATTTAACTTTTGGCTCGATATAAATTGAAAAATTACGAGCGATAGTTTGTCCGGCTGCTCCGGATTACGAAAACCGTTTAAAATTCGGTTAAGAATAGTCGTTAATAGGGGCATAACAAGGCAATCTGAAGTTACCTTGAAATAAAACGCCTGTAAGAAAGTTAGGGCTTGGTAAAGCTTAGTAACCGATACCTTAATCTATCCATTTGTTCAATTTTGTTCCACGGTTACGTCTCCTTTAAGGAGAATAATATATTATTATAAAATTATAATTAACGTATTACGAAATTTTAATTAACCGGCTTAAAATTAAAAATAATCGGTAACGATTATAAAGATAGATTTATTCGGTTAAATATATATTATACGATAAAAATTCATTAAAATAATTAATTAATATTTTTATATACCTCTTATATTATTAAATAAAAGGAATCTTTAAACCCTTAAAATACCGTTACGAACTTATTAAAATATTACTTTAATAAAAAACGTTTTTTCGCGGAATAAACTATTTACGTAAATAAAACAATTATTAAACGAAAGTAACGTTAATTAGTTAAATAAAATTAACGAGCTTTAAAGGAATAATTCTAAAGGAGTTATTGTCGGTAATTGTATTGCATTCTTAAGACTGTAGTTCTGTCCTTTAGTTCTAAGTTACTTATTTCCAATTAGAAGAGGGGGAGGGGGAAGCAGCTAGATATAACCTTTAGCTCTTTCATCCTTGTAATCCTAGGGCCATAAATTAAAACCCTTTTAATCCTTTTAACGTTCTAATAATAAATCACCACATCTGCCGATACGCCTTTATGGCCCTAGAGTTGCTATAAAGCTATTCGGACCTTCGTTAATTTCGAAAATATTAAAAGGTTTTTCTATCCGTTTTATATAAGTCCTGCAGCCCCTTCGAGATAAAGCTAGCTTCGTATTCTGTACTACGCTTCGACCGTTCGTTATTATTCCTCCGTTTCGGGCAATTCTTCGCTATATATCCGTATTTACTATGCTTAAAGTAAAGTAACTAGTTATTCTTATTTTATACGGGGCTTTTATTATAAGTCTTTTTTACGTTATAGCTCGTACTTTTTTTCGCATTTTTTCCTTCGAAATTTAGCGATAAAATCGTTATATATTTAATTTACCGTCGTAGTTAAGTGCTAACGAAATATCTTTTTATACGGCATTTTTAAATATCGCTATTATAATTTTAAATCGAATTAATAAATATAATAATTTATTATTTAACGTTAATAAGCATATTAACTTCGTTATACCGCCGTACCTAGTTTTCAACATCGATTATATAATTTAACGCTAATTATTTTTAATTTTATTTAATAAATTAAACCTAAATTTAAAAATTTATTTCTTAATTGATTCCTTTTATTTTATATAATCGTTTTAATACCTTAGTTATTTCCGTTTCTTTTATAAATTTAATAATAATTATTGTAAGAGCTTTTTTAACTTTAATAATAACCGTAATAAATCATTTAGTTTTATTAATATAAATAAATTTTACCGGATTACCGTTACGATATTTAACCGTTATTAAAGTTACTGATATAACCGTTTTTTATATTTCCTAATTATTATTAATTCGTAACCGATTTTTTGCGTTAAACTTAAATTTAAAATCCTTTTACTCCAGGTACGTATTTTTCTTTTGTTTCTCGTTCGACAGCGTAACGAACGCCTTTATCAGTTATTCCATGTCGAAGCCCTCCGGCTAACTTCCCACGTCTTTTCCAAACGCTATCCCTTTTCCAGACGTTATCTTGGCTCTCTCTCTGGTCCTTTCGGACGTTACCGCGTCGACGAGCCTTTGCTTCTAATCGACAACGGCCCTACGTATGCAGACACTTCTCTCTCTCAAACGGAAGCGATTAAGGGAGCTTTAAAGCTTTTTTCTCTAAGGCCGAGCCGATTCTACGACAGATCTGCTTCTAAGCGCCCTCACGCCGAGCCTGCCGTTCCATTAGCTTTCCGTACCGGAGCGAGCGGTACCTCGAATACAATACAAAATAGATCAGGATATTAATTTTGCTAAGAGACAGAATCAGAAGACGTCAGATATAGGGGATATTAGTTGTATTGTTATATTAGGCTAATTTATGTATATTTCTCGTACGCGTATAGCTTTTATATAACTTAATAACGGAATATATATTTTCCGATTAAAAGGACCTTTTTCGTATATAAGGCGTATTTAACACCCCCTGTTAACTAATATACCCCTTTAATATTTCGAAATATTTATAACGTTAATTATTATATATCTGTTAGGATTCGCGGTGCTAATCTGACTGTTATTAGTATCAAGATGTGTGTATTACTTGGTTGTATCTAGAATGTATTTGTTCTAGGTGTAAAAGACTAGCTAAAAGGTGGGTGCGCTGGACCTACTTAAGACGCGTTCGGGTAAGCGTTGCACGGGCCAACCAACCTTGTTGCATGCTAACGTACCGAATCCTAATACGCCCTTTTACGTTGTATATGTATTCGAAAACTTTAGGAAAAACTTTAACTAATACGTTTAGGAATTAAACCTTAACTTCTGTATAGAAAACCGATAAAAAACTGATAAAAAAATAATAAATAATAATTTGCACGGTTTAGAATGAAATTTTTAACCTTTGCGCAAAAAGCTAGGTTATGCGTTATATTAACCCGATATATTAAGTAGCCGGCCTTTTTATTTTAGCGTTCCGTTATAACCGTACCGGGCTATAGAACCTATTTTTCCCGAAACGTTTCGGATTAGGTTAGGCGTTAATATAAGAAAACGTTTTATTACGCTAACTTATTACGTTATAAATTTTATAGCTTTAAAAATCGGATTTATTTTTTAACGGTAATACTAGTAAATAATTAAAATGGTTACTTTTTAAGTTCCCTTTTATAAAAAATTATCGAATAAAGGTTTTTTTCTAATTAATTAAAAGATTTTAATTAATTACAAGTTATATATAAAATGTTAACGTTCTTAGATAAAATTTAACGTAAAAGGTTATAGTAAATATAAATAGGTAATTTTATAAAGGCTAAAGTTTTAAAATTAACAGATAAACGGATATTTTTAAGTAATTATAAGAAAATTACTGTAATTATTGTTTTTAATAACGAAAAACAGGTTTTAATAAAGGAACGCCTTTTTTTCCGTATAAAGGAAATTTAACGAGATTATTTTTTTATTAATTATTTTAATTAAATTTTAAATAACGTATTATACAAGCGAGCTATATATACAAGCAAGCTGTATATTTTTTAGTACGTCGTAATAATAAATTCGAATTAAATAATTATAATATATTAAATCAATTTAAATTAATCGGATTCTTTATCGTTAGATGCCTTTATATTTTCCTTATAAGTACGTATATTATATCCGGGTTTGCCGTAAACGTTATATTTCCGTTCCTTTACTTAAACCTTTTTACGATAACCTTTTTCGGCCGTTACCAGCTGCAATTATTTATTATTACCTTTTTTCGTAGTTATGAGAACTTATATTTTCTTTATAATAAGTATTTTTTTTTTTGAAAATATTTGTTTTTAGTTTTTCGGCGTTTATTAAGGACGTAGTTCGTTTCGTAAAAATAGTTGTTTTTTTTCCAAAAAAAGTAATTTCGTATAAAAGCAACAGGTTATTTTTTGTTAAAAAATTAACCGATTTTAATATTTTTGTCGGCGAGCTACCTTAGTAATTTTTGATTTTCTTTTACAAATAACGTCCTTATCGAATTATTTTAATAATATTTTTAAGAGTTTTCGTAAGTGGGAAAATAGCGGAATTAGTAAAGGTAAATAGAAAAACGGTTGGTATAGATATAACTGGAATTTTTAATTCGAAAAAGACGTAATTAAAATTAAATAAAATAAATTCCGTTTTTGTAAATCCGGATTTAATATTATCGGTTATTATAGCAGTTTTAAACGCGTTATAAAAGCCGGCGATGAAATTCTTTTTAATAATATAAGTAACGTAACGTTATATAAGATTTTTGATATATAACGAATAAGCGCGTTTTAATACGGAAAAATAAAATACGTTAAAAGGTTAAAACCGATAGGAAAAATAAGTAAGTATATAAAATGTAATAATATTATTAATTTGATAATAATTTTCGAATTCGATCGAATAGTAATTTTTGTAATTGTTAAGGATAAGGAAACGTTTTAAGCTTTTAATATACGTTTTAATATATTTATCGAAATATTTAACTTATTTTAAATTTAATTTATTTATTATTTAGCCGTTTTCGCTTATAGTAATTTTTTAATCGGGTAAAGTAGGTTATCGGCGAACCAGCGAAAAAAGTAATTTTTCCTAATAAAGATAATATATAAAAATAAGGCTTAGTTTTAAAAGTTAATAGCTTATATTACCGTAAATTATTCTTTATTCCTTTATTACGTTTATTTAAATTTTTTACGTTTTTTGGTATTTATAATTATTATATTTATTATTATGAAAAAATTTATTAAAAATTTTATTTCGTCGAAGTTATAAATATTTTTTTCCGTAATACCGTATTTCGTAATTATAATCTGAATAAGTTTAAATTATATACGAAATATTTTAAAATTTTCGTATAAAACCTGTTAATAATTTATTTTTCGATTTAAACGCGTTTTAAATTTATATTACCGTTTAATAAAATTAAATATTTAATTAATTCCGATACGTTTTGCGATACATTGCGTAAATAATAAATTTATTATATTTTTAACGTATTAACGCCGGACGGGAAACGTTTACGTATTTAAGTTAAGGATTTATTCGATAATCGATTTTTTTTTAATCGGCGTTAATTTTCGTAAATTAAAAATAATATCAAATCGGACGTATTTATTATTAATTCGCATTTTTAAGGTAAGAAATAGGATATTATAAATAAAATTAAGTTTTTTATAATTAAGTTTCGGGTTTTGTTTTTTAGCTTAAACGGCTAGGTTTATTTTCGTTTTTTTTATAAGCCGTTTTATGTTGTAATTATTAAAAAATAAGTGATTAAAGTTAAAAAGTTAAAATGATGAAAAAAGTATACAGCTCGCTTTTATATACAGCTTGCTTATGTAGTACGTTACTTTTTAAATTTTTTTAAAATTTAAGTTAATAATAAATTAATTATATATTATTTTATCTAGTAACTTAATAAATCCGTTAATAAGGTTTTTTATGCTTTTAATATATTTAACTTTTATTTAATTTTCCTTGATTTCCTGGCGTATATAATAGTATTTAATATATATATAACGTTTTTTTCGTAATATAGCGCTTTTTTCAACTTAATTTTTCGTACCGTTATTATTTTTAAAAAGAGTAATAAAGCTTTTAAATATAAAGTTAAATTTTTCGAAAAAAATCCGTATGCTTATTATTTTAGTAATTGCGGTATTTAATATTATATATTTAGTTTTCGTAATATATTTTATAATAATTTATTATGGCCTAATAACTTAATAGTTACGAACCTGGGTATCTCTTTTAATTACGACAGGCTTAGGTATTCTGTTTCGATTAATCTTAAAAGATAGCTAATTTAAATCCAGCTTAGGCTACCGTTTTTTTAAGTAACGCCAGTTTAAAAAAAGCTAAACTAATTAGGGTTTCGGTTCCGTTACCATATCGGCGACAATTAAAAAGTAGCTAGGGTTTAAAACTAGTTACGATTAAGGGCGTTAGGAACTAATTAATTAATCGGGTGTATTTTATTGTTAGTTGCCGTATGTTATATATCCCGTATTGCGTTTTTCCGGCCTTTAGTTAAAAAGGGATAATTTTTAAAAAGTACTTCCCGGTTACGTTTATAAAACTAATTTGTATATATATTTAGTAAATAAATTAGCTCTTTGTATATATGTATATAGTTAAATACCTTAATAGCACTCTATCTTATATAATTATTTGTTATCGTTTTAACGTTTATATTACCGGGTTTTTAATTATAAATAAAACGTAATTAATAATAAATTATATTATATTAAGGTTATTTATAAAATTCGTATTAATTATACTAAATAACTTTAATTTATTATAAACGTAATAAAAGTATTTTTCGTTAAATTTCCGTTATTAAATAAATAACCTTATCTCCTTAAAGAAGACGTAACCGTGGAACAAAATTGAACAAATAGATAGATTGTAATATCGGTTGTTAAGCTTTACTAAGCCCTAACCTTTTTACAGATTGCCTTATTATGCCCTTATCGACGACTATTCTTGACCGAATTTTGGACGGTTTTCGCAATCCGGAATAACCGGATAAATTATTATTTGTAATCTTTTAATTCGTATCGAATTAAAAGTTAAATTTCGAAGTTTTTAAGCCTTTTATTATTTATATCCAGCTTTTTTAGCAGTTTCTTTATACGGTTGATATTTTTTATTATAAAGTCGTTTAATTTTTAATTTTTTTTATTTGTATAAATTAAATTGTATCTAAGGATTAAAAGTAAAATCCGATTTTTTTGGGAAAGGTCGGTTAAATTAACGGAGGTGTCGATATTTTTAATTTGTCCTAAAGCTTTATTAAATTTAAGGACTTTAAGAAAAACGTTTTTCGTAAAAATTTTACAGTTACGGAATACCGGTATCTTATAATAGGAATTACCTGGTATATTTTAATTATTTTAATTAATGGGGATTCGAAAAGGTATTATAAAATCGATCGAGGTTAAAGTTATGGGACTGGTAAAAGGTTGTAAAGTAACTATCTTATACGGATTTAAGGTTTACTGCGAAAAACTTAATATCTTTTAAGTTATTATATTTTAAAAGATTTCCCTTGCCGAACTAATTAAAAGGCATAAGGTTTATTAAGGTCGAAGTTTGTCGGCATTACGCAAATAAATCTCCTAGCCGATATTAATCGAGAAATTACGTATTTACGGGGACTTAGTAATCGGTTTCGGGATAAGGTTTTTCGTAACCCAAACGTATAATTTATTATTACCGTAAAAATTATTAATAGTTGCCGTGTTCGAAGATATTAGGTAAAGTATTTATTATGTTAATTATTGGTATAATTACTTCGTATCTTTAGCTTAGCCTGGATAATACGGCTTGAACTTAACGACCTTGCAAATAAATAACCTTAAGGTTTTTTTTTAAATATTTTAGGAAACCTTTAATATATTTTCGATATTTAAAAAACGAATTATTTATAAACCGTATTTATATAAATATTTTAAATATTATATTTAATTTAATTATATAATTTAAGAAATTAAATTTATTAATAAAATTAACGTAATTAAAGTTTTTCTATTTATTAATTTCATTTTTATAACGTATTACGTAATTTAAATATTTTTTAATAAAGGAAATCGATTTTATTTTTATATTATTAATATTTAAGTTTATTAACGCCTTATTAATATATTAATTTTAGGTAAAACGGATATTATTTATTTCGGATAATTAAATAATACGTATACCGAGGTATTAATTTGCCGTTCCGAAATTATTTATCTGGACGTTATCGGCGATAACGTTTATTATAACTTTTGGGTGTATTTTATTAGGGCCGAGGGGTAAAAAATTATCGATATATGGGGTAATTACGTTACGGGTTTTTATATTAAAATATATTATATCGTCGGATAATAATAATTTAAAACCGTATTTATTAAATATTAATCGGAAGTTTTTTTATTATATAATACCTGCTTACTTTAACCCGTATAAAAGGTTTATTAGTTTAATAATTCTTTTAAGCGTAAAACTAAAACGTTATTTTTTATTTAAATATATGTCGAAATATTTTTATAATAAGAGAAAACGTTTTATAAAAATTTGTTTTTCCAGGTTATTATTTAAATAAGTAACGATAAAATCAATTTATTAAATATATTATTTTATAAACGTTATAAGAGTTATAAGAATATATTAATATATTATACGTACGGTAATTGTAATTATTTCGTTATAATCGATTTTTTTTCGTTAAATAAAACCGCGTATAACGATATAAGCTTTATAATTTTCCAGTTCGCCCGTTAATATATATATTTTTTTAAGATTTATTTAATATTTATTAAATAGTTTTTAATAATTTTAATTGCTGGTTTAAAGGTAAAGGTTTTCCGTTATAAATTTTGCTTATTTTTCTTATTAATAACCTTAAGTTATATATTTTATTTAAGGTTAATTATAGTTTTTTTATAATTAAACCCGTTATTATTTACGTTAAATAAGCGGTAAATATTATTATTAATTATATTATATACGTATATTTATTCGTAAATTTATTAAATTATATTATAATTATTTAGATTTCTATAGAAGTTATTTTCCGATTCGTTAAAAAAATTAAGGTTATAAACGTCCGGATAACAATTAACGTTTTTTTAAGTTAAAGCCGTTATAATTTCGGGGTTTTTATTAAATACTTTATATATATATAATTTAAGCTTAATTTCTTTTACTTTATTTTATTTCCGTTTTATAATTTTCGTTTCGTTATTTATTTGGTTGTTTAATATAACGTCCTATACGATTAAGTTAAACATACGATTAAGCTGGACATTTTTTTAATTATTTTAACTCCTTATTTTTAATCGTATATTTCTTAATATTAATATTATAAAACGCCTTATAAAAAAAGCGAGGATAAATTTAGCCGTTTAGGTTAAAAAACGAGACTCGAAACTTAATTATAAAAAACTTGGTTTTATTTATAACGTCCTTTATTTTATTTTATAAACGTAATATAACGGTAAACGTATTCGAACCGATATTATTTTTTTTTAAATAAAAATTAACATTAACCGAAAAGATATTAATTATTAATTAAATCCTCGATTTAAATATATAAGCGTTTTTTATCCGGCTTTAATATATTAAAGATATGGCAAATTTATTATTGGCTTAACGCGTTATAAAACGTATCGGAATTAATTAAATGTTATATTTTATTAGGCTGTAAAAAAACCTTAAAATACGTTTATTTCGAAAAATCGATTATTAAAGAGTATTATACGAAAATCCAAAGATATTTCGTAAATAGTTTAAATTTGTTTAGGTTATTATCGTAAAATACGGTATTATAAAAAAAGTTATTTATAATTTCGATAAGATTAAATTTTTAATAAGGCTTTTTATGGTAACGGGTATAATAAATACTAATGCCGAAAAACGTAAAAAATTTAAATAAACCTAATAAAAAAATCAGGAATAGTTTATAATAATATAGGTTATTAAATTTTAAAATTAAACCTTATCTTTATTTATTATCTTTACCGGGAAAAATTATTTTTTTCGTTAGTTTGCCGATAGCTTATTTTTATTTAATTGGAAAGTTATTATAAACGATAACGGCTAAATAATAAATAAACTAGGTTTAAAATAGGTTTAATATATTATTTATTATATTTAAACGTATACGAAAAGATCGAAACGTTTTTTTATTTTTAACGGTTATAAAAGTTATTATTTAATGGAATTCGAAAAATATTACGTTAATTATAACATTATTATATTTTACATATTAATTAATTTTTCCTATTTATTTTAACCTTTTAACGTATTTTATTTCTTTTTATTAAAACGTATTTATTTATTATATATCGAAAATCTTATATAATATTACGTTATTTATATTGCTAAGGAAGATTTCGTCGCCGGTTTCTAAAATACGTTTAAAGTTACTATAAAAACCGATAACATCAAATCCGGATTTACCGTAACTAATTTTATCTTATTTAATCCTAATTACGTTTTTTCCGAATTAAAAGTTCCAGTTATATTTATACTGACCGTTTCTCTATTTATCTTTATTAACTCCGTTATTTCCCTATTTGCAAAAACTCTTAAGAATATTACCGAAATACCTTAACAAAAGTATTATTTGCAAAGGCAAATTAAAAATTACCAAGGTAACTTACCGACAAAGATAATTAAATCGGTTAATTTTTTAATAAAAAATAACTTAATACTGTTATACGAAAACACTTTTTTTTTAGAAAAATACGGCTTACTATACGAAACAAACCATATCCTTAATAAACGCCGGAAAACCAAAAATAAACGTTTTCAAAAAAAAAACATTTATTAAAAAAGAAATACAAGTTTTTGTAATTACGAAGGAAAATAGTAATAAACAATTACAGCTAGCAATAGCCGAAAATAATCGTTATAAAAAGATTATAACAAAAAAACAGAAATATAACGTCTACGGCAAACCCGGATATAATACGCGTACTTATAATAAAGCGGTAAATACGTCTAGCAAAAAAGAATCCGATTAATTTAAATAGATTTGATATATTATAGTTAATTAATTGGACTTAGTTATCACGAAATACTGAAAAGTGTCCAGCTTAATCGTATAGAACGTTATAGGAAAATTTTATCGTAATTTTTTAAAGTTTTTAAAAAATATTTATATGTCATAATTAATATATTTTATTTTCGGTTCTTTAGGTAAATATCCTAAATAAAACCTAAATATTTATTAGTGGCAAACATAACGTATTTATATCCTTTAAAGTTTTTTTCGAAATCCGTAAAATTAATAACTATTTGTTATTTTAATCGGAAAACTTTTTCCCTTAATTCTCGGCGTATTTGCTTTTTAACTTTCGTTTTACTATATATTTAATATTCGAGTATTATAAAACTTTTTAAACATATTTCTTTTATATAAAAATATAATTAAACGATTAGTTTAAGCTTTTAATATCTTAATCTTAAATACTAAATCGTAACGTTACCGATTTATAAGAAATTCGTTATATATAAATTAACATTTTATTTATTTATAAAATATTAAAATTATATAAATAACTATTACGTTAATATTTTCTATAACGAACTAATTAAACTGATTTATTAACGTAACAATTACTGAATTATACTTATTTCGAATTAAATTAGTAATTTCTCGGTTATTTTATTAATATCCCTTCTTCCGAAGCTGCCGGAAAAATACTAAATTATATACGAAATTTTCGTAATAAATTACGTCATATAAACGTAACGCTTTTAAACCTTTAAAACTTTAAAATAATATATTTACTTTTCCGTATTCTTTAATCGGAATGATGTTATTTCCTACGTATATTTTATTGTTTTAAATCGTTATTTTATATTATAAAACGTTATTAATAAACTTAAAAATATATATCTTAAATCCTAAATCTAATATAATCGAATTTCTTGAAAAATAAAACGCGGCGTTTATTATATTACGTTAATTAAAAATTAAAAAATATACTACAACCCGTTTTACTCTTTTTAAAAATTAATTTACCTTTTAAATAATTATCTTTTCTATATCTTTCGATAAACGGTTAATCTTTTCCTTTAAAAATTAATGGGAAATAATTCGGTTTTAAATTAACATTAAGATTACCTTGCTGAATTTAAATTTTACTAAAGCTTTATTAAAAAACGCGTAATAATATTAAGGTAACTCATACGTAAATTTTAAATACGTTTTATACCGAATCTTTTATACGTTTAATTTTTAATGTTTTCGCTTATTATTATTGTTATTTCGGTTATTTAAAAACTATTACGATTATTTCGTTTTAACTTTCGCCTTAAGGTCCTTTTTTACGGTTAAAGGTTATCTTTAATATTTTTTTAATTCGGATTATCCTAAATAAAAAAATTTACGGATATTTTATAAAAGGTCGAAAACGTTATCCTGATATTTTTCGATATAAATTATAAATAAGTTATAATCTTGTAATTTATAAAATTAAACGCCATTTCATAACAACTAATTATACCATTATTAATTTCGGTTTTTTTTACTATTTAAAATGTAATTATTTAAATCCTTAAAATAAAAGCTAATATTATTTATAAGTTATTAACTTATATAATCGTTATTTTGTTTTTAAAACTTTATATCGCTATCTCTATATTATAATCTTTTATTATTTTATAATTTATTCGTTTAACTTTTTTATTTACTTCAAGGTTTACTTTAACCTTTTACGGTACTTTCGTTAGACATTAATTAAAAGCTTATTATTATATATTTTCCCGGGATTAACTACCTTAACGTATTATTTTTATGAATTCTTTTTTAGAAAAAGATTTATCTCCTTAATCGCTAAAAATATTAACTTTAAAACCTATTTTATAAGGTCGTTATTTTAAAAATATTCGTTAAATAACTAATATAATTAATCTCTTCGTTATTTTTTCCGAAAAATATAAATATAATTAAGGAACTATTTAAAATATTATTTCGTATCGTATAACGGATTCTATTAATCTAACAGGTTATAAAAAAAACTAATTAAGATCGATATAATTTTATATATTAAAAATATACGCTCTAAACTGGAATTTACTATTAAAGTGGTCCCAATTTTTAAATCCGTTATAAATAACGAAAAACGTTAACAATACCGTAATTATTATAATTAATAAAATATACAAATAATAACTACTAATATGGAATCTATATCGTCTTAGTAACAGTTAATTAATTAATAATAACGCAAATTAAACGAATAAAACTTTTAATTATTAAATATAAGAGATATTAGTTATATTGTTATATTAGGGTAATTTATATATATTTCTCGTACGTATACAGCTTTTGTATAACCTAGGAACGGAATATATATCTTCCGATTAAAAGGACCCTTTCCGTATATGGAGCGCGTTTAGCACCCCCTGCTAGCTGATAGAAGATACTACCATGCCGGTAATTGTGTTGCATTCTTAAGACTGTGGTTCTGGCCTTTAGTTCTAAGTTACTTATTTCCAACTGTTGGGGGAGGGAGGGAAGTAGCTAGATATAACCTTTAGCTCTTTTGTCCTTGTAATCCTAGGGCCATAAATCAAAGCTCTTTTAATCCTTTACCGCTCCAATAATAAATCAATACATCTGCCGACATTTATATTTTAAATAATTTATATAAAAATTAATTTAAACCTTTTAAATTGATAATTACGAAAGAAATCGACTTTTATCCTCGGAGTAACCCGTTAATAAAACCGGAATTATTAAATCCTATTAAAATACTTAATAAAAGTTTCAGAATTAGTATTAAAAGCTTAAAATATAATGGAACACCTAAATATATATATACCTTTTTAAAGAGATTCTACGGATTTTTAACGGAACCTAGCTAATAACGGTTTACGAATAAAAACGTTATCGTTATATTTATCAAAACGGTTTATATTATTACCTGTTTCGCTTTCGTTATAAGGTAACGCTAAATGTAGTAGTAGAAAAGGCGGTAACTGTAAAGGAAATAATAATAGCTCCTTTTTATCGTTTAACTTTTCGTTATTATTTTCGGAGTCGGACTTAGGTTCGAATTCGGATTCCGAAAACGGTTTAAATAATTTAAGGAAGAATAATTAAAAGAAACGTTATTACAGCCGTAACAAGAAAAATAAGAAGAAGAAGTATAAGAAATAAAGTCTAAGAAAAAGGATTCCGCTTTTCGTTAAAAACGTTTCGATTTCGCCTTAGATAAGGAAAATTACTTAAAGGGTTCTAAGAGTTAAGAATTTAAGAAAAATGCTTTAGATTTCGTATTTAAAAAATAGGCTATAAGAAAAAAAATAAAGCTTTTTATTTTCGATAAACAGCGTTTAGCGAAGGTAATTACTAAAATAATATATTAGGCGTTTTTAACTCTTGTTACCGGAATTTAAAAAAAATTAAAAGTATTAAAAGCATTTTATAAAATTTGTATTACCCTTAAATAAACCCGTTAGCGCTTTTTTTAAAAACTAAGTTAGTACCGTTATAACGGTAACAACCTAATTGCTTTTATTACGAAATTTTAAAAGTTAATTTATAAAGTTAAAGAATACGATATAAAATTAAGTAAGGATTAATAGGTTATTATATTTTTAATTACCGTTTAAGATAAAACGAATAACTAATATCGAATAATAAATTCCGTATTCCGTAATACCGATTTTATAGTTTACCCTGTAATAAATAATTTTAATAATAAATTTTCCTATTAAGTAAAGAAAATAAAAAGTAATAGAAATGGTAATAATAAACTCAAAAACTAAAATTATAACGCCTAAGATAATATTAATAACAAGGAGAAAAATAACGGTAATAAGCTATTATAAAACGCTAAAGATGAATTCCTTTTTTAAAATTATATGAAATATAGTTACTTAGCTAAGAACTGTCGAAAGCTTAAGAAAGACGAGAATAATAGTTAATAAAATAGTTAATTATAAGGATAAACTTAAACGAAATAAACATTAAACCGATCGTTTATAAAGTTTATAATTAAGTTAAAATTACTAATATATTTTTAAAAAAAACCTTTAAAACCCAGAAATATACGTTAAAACGTTGTTTTAATATAACGTAATATAAATTAAACCGGTTATTAATAATAATAATAATACGTATTATAACTTAATTACAAATAATGCTAGCCGTTACTACGGTTATAAAATATATAAATTAATAAACAAAATATAATAATATATTTATTAATATATAACGCTCGTAAAAACTAGGTTAACTTTAAATAATAAACTTATTAAATTTTTTCGTATTAATAAAAAAAGAAATTCGGAATAAACTTATTCGAGACCTTTTATAATATCGAAAACATCGAATTAATTAATTTTAATTCTTATAATTAATAGTAAACGGTATTTTAAACCGAGACATGCGTTTCGTTCAAAATAACGTTATAAAAATAATAATTTATACATTAAATGATATTACATAGTTTATAATTTACAATATTACTTTATTACAATGTTATAAATAAATATTAAGCGATAAAAAATAAACAAATAAGTCGGATAACGTATATCTACGTATTATCGGCAGCTGTTATACGGTCCTAATCGACGGGAACTATCTAATTAAAGCTAAAAGCTAGAAATACGAAATATTTAAAATTTATTTCTAAGTTATTAAGGTATTTATAATGATAAAATCTAATTATAAAAAAGCGGTTATTTCTTAATTATACCGTATATATAAATTTACGATAAGATAAATACGATAAATAAAAAGGACCAACTATTCGATGTAAAAAATAATTATACGGTTTGTATTTTTCTATATATAATATAAATTCCGTTTTTAAGTTACAAAAAAAGCGTTAACGTTTATTATTACAATAATAACATTATATTAAATAATTAAATAAATAATAAAACGAAAGTAATAAAGCTAAAATAAAACAACCCGAAAAAGAATTAAAATTAAATTATATATATATGTCGGTAATTAGTACTTTTAAATGCCCGCGGCTGGTACATCTACGCCGCAGCTGTTATTTAAAATAACGTTTATCTAAAAAAATCTTTTATATAGCTAAACATATATATAAGGGCGATTGCCCCTAGATTCTTTCAGTTTTTCTTTAAATAACTATGCGTTATTTACTAAATTCCTATATTTAATTACTATAACGATTGATATAGTAAATATTTTTAATTATTTAATAACCGTAATATATTAAACGAAATAATTATTTACAGGTTAAGTTAATAAAAAAAGTACTACATTTAAAAAAGAGTTACTTAATTAACTTAAAAGAAAGTAAACAGTTAATAATAACGAGCGAATAATAAAAACATATTACAAAGTAAGTCTTTATAACCGAGTAAAATAATTTACTCGATAAAAGCTTCGTTTTTATAAGGGATAAAAAGTATATAAATAATGATTTATTTCCTTTTTTCCGCTATTAAAAACATTTTTAAAATAAAAGTTTTATAGTAAAGAGGAAGAATTAAAGCTCGTAATAAGCGTAATAATAAGAAAAGATTTTATTTTCGAAACTTTTTCGGAAAAAGCTTTAATATTTTAATAGCGACAGTTAAAAAACTAATATAAAACCCCTATAGAGAAATAATAGCTTTAATTGAAATTAAATAAGTTTTATATAACGTACTATATAAGCGAACGGGATATATAAGCGAACGGAATATATAAGCGAACGGGATACTTTTTCGTGCATTTTAACAAAAACTTTAAATAAAACAATTATAACGTTTTAAATTAATTTAAACTAAGTAGATTCCTTATCGCTAGACGTTTTTATTACCTCTTTATAAGTGTACGTATTATATCCGGGCTTACCGTAAACGTTATATTTTTATTTTTTTGTGTAATCCTTTTTATAACGACTATTTTTAACTTTTATTAATTACGATTACTTACTATTATCTTTTTTCTTAGTTATAAAAACCTTTGCTTTTCTTATAATAAGTGTAACGGCTAGGTTAGTTAACCAACTATTAAACCAAGTCGTACGGTTTATATTAGCAGTTGTATTATGGGAGTCTAAGTAACGAAGATAACTTAGTTACGTTTGGTAATACCAAGGGTGTTTTAAGTAACTAAGTTATATTACAAGCTGTTGTTATCTTAAGTTATGGAACTAATAAGCGTATATATTCTTTATGAAAACCTGGATTTCTTATGGATCCTGTCGTCCTTTTAGATTTATTGGTATTAGATCCGTATGAATTTAATTAGATCTTAATAACAGAAAAGATTTAAGTTACGTAACTTAACTTATTTGGGTCCTATTTCGGTCCGTTAGGACCGTTTCCGAAAGTTTCCCTTTATTAAGTTATAATACGATATTCCCTTTTTTAAGATTTTTGTTTTTAAAGATTTCTTTTTTGGTAAATTAATCTTTTATTATGGGTGGTCGTGTCGTTAATCGTAAATTCCGTAATTATTTTAATTAAAAAAAGAGCTTTAAATTTTTGGTTGTTTATATTATTAAATTTGGTTTTGAAGTAATACCGTATACGTTATATTTTAAGAAAGGGACGAAATGTTAAATAATTAAGGAAATTTGTCGTTACAGTAAGTATGTTAAATATCGTCGTCGCTGTAATGGGTCCGGTATTTTTATTGATTTTTTTCGTCGTATTGGAAAGGAAAAAAACCGTTTGGACCGTAAAGAGGTTATAGCGGAAAAAATTTTGTTACGTTTTTAATAAGAGCTGAAAAAGGACCTTGTACGTAAATAACGTGATATTAATGAGATTATTGGTTATTTTTTTTGTTTTTGCCGTTAGAAACGGTTTTTTTACGTTTAAAGGGTAAAAATTATTAATTGCGGCTTTTAGTTTATGGATAAGTTAGAAAATTAAGAACGGTTGGAAGTAAACGTATTGTTTTTTATTCCGGTTTTTGTTTAAAACGATTGGTTTATTTTTAAGATATCCGATTAGCCGTTTTTAGATAATATGGATTGAAATATTTTTAATTTCGGCGGTCCTAACGTTATTGGTGAAAGTTTTTTAGTAGGCGTTGGGTATTAATGAGATTTTTGGCAGGTTCCTAGGTATTTTCGGAATTTGGGTAATTTTTTTATTTAATTAAGTATTGGGTAAGTTCTTTTTTTTTTTCGTATGTCGAGTATTTTTTTAATTTCGTATGTTTTTTTTTCTTCCGTTTTTACGTCGTTTGGTGTTATGTATATTTTAATAATGTTTGTTATTGATTCGAATAAGGAAATATGAAAAACTAGATGAAGTTTGATTTTAAGTGGTAATTTTAATTAATAGTTGTTTTTTGAAATTTTTTTGGCGATTTTATATAGGCTGATGTATTTGAAATTGAGTTTTTGATTTGGGCGTTTGGTTTTGATATTTTTAATGGTTAAATAAATTATTTCCTTTTCCGAAAAGGTTAGTTTTTTTAACTTTTTTTGATTATAGTGTTTATTTATTTGATTGCATATAAATTCGAATTTTATTTTTATTTTTTGGTGTAATTGTTTAAGTTGTTTTAAGGCAAAGATTAATTTGATATTGATTGGTTTTTTTTTTCGTATTTTTTTGTAAATTTCCGGGGTAAAATTAAAGTTGGCAGTTGTTAAGGTTATTTTGATGCTATTATGGTAATTGGTATTATAAATTAATTGCGTAATAAGTAACTTTTTAACTTAATTATTTTGTTCGTAATTAATGTAGTATCGTAAGTATGTTTTTAACGTTTAGTTAGTTTTTTCCGTTTGTTTATCTGTTTGTAGTTTGAAGGCGTTTGATAATTTATGATTTAAGCCAAATTATGTTATTAAATTTTGCCAGAATTTTAAAGTAAAGGTTATGTTTTTGTTTAAAATAATTTTTGTTAGTAATTTATATATATTGTATATATATTTAAAAAAAATATAAGCTATTTGTTTAATATCCGTATTTTTATCATAAGGTAGAAAATAGGAAAATTTTGTAAATCGATTAATAATTATAAAGATACTGTCGTAATATATATTTGTAGTTGGGTTTTTTAATAAAGGAAGTTTTGTAATAAAGTTAAATATAATTGAATTTTATAGTTGTTTAGCGACTGGTAATGGTTGTAATTCCTTATAAGGTTTATGTCGTTTAATTTTTGCTTTAACGTAAATATCGTATTGTTATATAATTTTTTATACGGTTAATTTTATTTTAAGAAAATAATATGTTCGTCGTAAGCGTTTTAGGGTTTTATGGATTTTTAGGTATTTATATAGTTAATATTCGTATATTTTTCGTATTAAGTTTTTTTGCTGTTTTTTTGGTATATGGATTTTATTTGTTTTTTGATTTTCGGGTAGATTATTATGGTATTATTATATTTTTTTATATATGTCCGATGTAAACGTTTTGATAGTGTTAATATGTCGTTGTTGTAAATATTTTTCTAGCGTCCAGTCGAATATAGTTTGTTATATTTTCATTTTAGGATTTTTTAGATTTGGTCGTTTGCTAAAAGCGTCCGTTTTGTTATTTTCCGATTTTTTGCAATAAATAATAACGTAGTCGAATTTTGAAAGGTATTTTGCGTAACGTAATTGTTGTTCGATTAATTTTTTCGAGGTTACGAAGTGAGAAATGTTTTTGTAATTTGTATATATTTTTACCTGGTGCTAATTTTTTTTAAGGTAATGTTTAAATTCCTTAAAGGCCTTAATAATGGTTAAGAATTCTTTGTCGTAAATAGGGTAGTTAAATTCCGTACCGTATAGTTTATAGAAGTAAAAGGCGATAAGGTATAATTTTTTTTGATTATTTCGTTAATAAATTATTGTTTTTAAAGCAAAGTTTAAAGCGTCGGTTTCGAATTTTATTAGTTTGTTTAGGTTATATATTATTAGAATAAATTCGTTAGTAAGGATGTTTTTAAGTTATTAAAAGGCTTTTTTTATAACTAAAGTTTATACGAACCGTCGGTCCTTTTTAATAAATTCCGTTAATGGTATTGCGATTTTACTGAAATGTCGTATAAATCGTTGGTAATAATTGGTAAGTTTAAGGAACGTTTGTATTTTTGTAATATTAATAGGCGTTTTTTAATCTTTAATTGTAGAGATTTTTTTAAGGTTTATTTTAATGTATTTTAAGGTAATAATATATTTTAGGTATTTAATTTCTTAAATATGGAAAATATTTTTTTTTGCGTTAATTAAAAAGTTAGCGTTTTGAAAAGTTTGTAAGATTTTATAAACGTGTTTTGTATATTTTTTTTCTGTTTTCGAATAGATAAGGATGTTATTAAGGTAATATATAATAAAGATGTTAAGGTATTTTCGGAATATATGGTTGATTATCCGTTAAAAAGTTACTAATACGTTTGTAAGTCCGAAAGGTATAACGAAATATTCGAATAATCCGTATTTTGTCCTGAAAGTTATTTTTTATTTATTTCTTGGTTTAATTCGAATTTGGTTATACCTTTTTCGTAAATTTAAGGTTATGAATTATTTGGTATTTCGTAACCGATCCTTAATTTCGGTAATTAGGGGTAGCGGTGTTTTGTTTTTGACGGTGATATCGTTAAGTTGTTGGTAATTAATAATAAGTTATAGTTTTCCGTTTTTCCGTAATACGAAGAATATTGGTGTGACGGCTAGGCTAGTTAACCAACTATTAAACCAAGTCGTACGGTTTATGTTGGCAGTCGTATTGTAGGAGTCTGAGCAATAGGGATAACTAGTCACGTCTGGTAATATTAAGGGCGTCTTGGGTAACCAAGTTGTATTGCAAGCTGGTGCTATCTAGACTATCGGATTAATAAGCGTATATATCCTTTCCCAACTCACTGGCTCACTCATGGTAAGTTGGTGATCCGACTCACTGGCTCACTCCTGGTGAGTTGGTGATCCGATCACGTGACCTGACCCACTTGGGTCCTGTTTCGGCCCACTAGGACCGTTTCCGAGACCTCCCTTCCATTAGGTCGTAACAATTGGGTACCTTACCGATAATTTAAAACGTTATATATATCCTTTCCGTAATTTATCTTTTAAGTAATTGTAAAAAACGTATAGTTTTGTTTCGTTTAAGTTGTAAATAAGATAAAAGGTAATCGTTTTGCCGTTTTTAAGAATTATTTTATGATTTTATTTGTTATATTACGGTAATTTCGTATCGAGTTTTTTTCGGAAAAGTTTTTTATACTTGTGGTATTATGGTGGTACTTTTGTTATTTATTTTGGTGGTTTTTCGGGCCGTATTTATAGGTTGTCGTTTATCTATCGAAATCGTATTTTAAGGTTCGTAATAACGCGCCGTATTTTTCTATTATGTTTTTTGTTTTAAATATGTTTTATTTTTTTGGGTAATAAGGTTTTTGTTATGTTTTTATGCTTGTATTTGTCGTTTTTATCGATCGAATATTAAGATTTTGTATTATTTATATTTTGTTTTGCGCTAAGAAGCGAGCGGAAGTTTATTTGATTAGTTTCCTAGTCGATGAAGGGGTTATATTGGCGTAATTATGGTTTTTTTAGGATTATGTCGTATTTATTTAATAAAATAATGTCGAAATTAATGGCTTGTTTTTTTTTTCGATAAAGGTTTTGAGGTAATTAATTTCGCGTTTGATTTATTTATCGTCGTAGGTAAATTTTTGATTTTCGGTATTTTCGATTTTATAAAGGTAATTTTTTTTTATGGTAGCTTTAATTGATTTATTATTTCCGGATTAATATAATTAGTAATTATTATTCCGTAATTTATTATTACGGTGTACCAGTTTTTTTTAATTTGTATTTATATAGTGATAGTATTGTCGTTAATAGCTCCGATTATCGCGTTTAAAGTCTTTTTAAGGTATTACGGTTTAATTTTTTTTTTCCGCTTGCTTGCGGTTTTTTTATAAATGGCGTTATTTTTTTAGGGTTTATAAAAGTTTTTTTAATTATTTTTTTATACGTATTATTTGTTTTTGTAATTATTTAAGTTGTTATCGTATATTTAATTGTTCGTAAGTTTGTTTTATAAAGGTTTTAATCGTTTTTTCGTCAGGTAATATCGTTTACGAATTATCGTTTTTTTATTGGTTATTGTATTTTTTTTTATTTTTTAAGTTTTACTGGTTTTTTTTAGCGAAATTTTTGATTTTTTTCTTAATAGTTTTTTTATTTTCTAGGTTGGTAATGAAAGTTAGCTGAATGTTTAAGTCGGTAATAACTTGCTGGTAATGTTTTTTTATTGTTTTTTAAATTAATTTCTTTTTTGTTTGATAATTATATTATTTAAAATGGTAAAAAAGGTCTTTTTATAAATACGATTTTCCCGACAGCTAGTTTTATAAAGCTATTTTCTAATCGATTTTATTTTGGTCCGTAAACGATTATAAGTATTAATACTATTGTTAATTATTTTTATTAGCTTTTTTTTGTCGTTTAAAGTTAAATCCTTATTAATGCATTCGAATTATGCGTTAATAAATTATTTTTTTTTATTTTTGATAAAATTGGTATCTGGGTTTATCGTAATAAACTGTATGGATTTTTATATATCGCTCCGGTTTTTTTGGGCACAGGTTTTCCTTTTATTTATAATGTTTTTACAGTTACCTTTACAAAATTCGTTAATTTTACTTTTTTTGTTATTTTTTTTACTGGGATTGGGTAAGTAACTTTTTTTCGGTAAGGGCTTTTTACCTTAAATGGTCCTTATGCTATTATGTTACCGTATATCGTAATTGGACCATATTTATTAATTTTTTATTATCCTTTTTATCGTTTCGTTATTGTTTTTCGGGTATAGGGGTTTAATTGTTTTATTAAGGTTTTCTGGGTACTTTGTACTGGAAGGTTTTATGTTTTATTTTACTACAGTTATAGCATTTAAACTAAGGTTGGTTTTATTACCGGACCGCCCCGATTTTTATAAGGCCTAATTAAGTTCCGTAAGAAATGGAAAATGTAGTATATCCATTTCTTTAGTTGGGCTTGTTAAACTTGTACCGTAGGGTGTACTGATTTTTTTTTTATTATTTTTTAAATTATCGGTTATCGATTTTTATTATTTCGGTTATATATTTACTTAAGAAGATTGGTCATTTTAACTTAATTATTTCGTCCTTAAGGTCGTTTTTTAGTTCTTTATAGAATACGTTAATTAAGGTATTATTCTTTTTGTTTATTTATTTTATTTTGGTTATTAGATTTCGGAATTTTATTACGTATTTAAACGTTAGTTCTTTTTGTCGTGATTGTAAAATTTTTTATGCGGCAGTACGTTCTTTGTTAAAGTTATCGAAATTGGTTTTTAGCTTTTTTTCGAAGTTGGAATAATAGGCGAAAAGTTCTTTAATAAATATTTCCCTGTTATCTTTAACCTTTTCTAGGTAATTTTTTATGGTTAATTCGAATTAGTCGAATGTATCCCCGGTAAGGAATACCGCGACGGTAAGGATTATGTTTTCCGAATTATTAAGAGTTAGAAACCGTAAGTATATTCGCGCTTGAATAAGGAAGTTTTGGATATTAGTTTTTCTATCGTAAGGTTAAGGTTTTTTGGCTTTAATTTTTGAAGTACTAAGGTTTTTTTTTGTTATTTTTTTAAATTGCAGAATTTTCGTTTCCAGTTCTTTAAGCTTATCTTAGAATTGCTGGTTAACGGTAATCTTTTTAATGCTAGGGGTTATTTTAACAATTTAAATAATTACTTAAAGTTTGATAATATTACTAAATAAAAGTTGGTAACGTGTAACGGTTAAGTTAGTTAATTAACTATTAAATTAAGTTATACAATTTATATTAGTAGTTATATTGTAAAAATTTAAGTAACGAAGATAATTTAGTTACGTTTGGTAATATTAAGGGTGTTTTGGGTAATTAAGTTATATTGTAAGTTGTTGTTATTTTAAATTATAAAACTAATAAACGTATATATTTTTTATGAAAACTTGGATTTTTTATGGATCTTGTCGTCCCTTTAAATTTATTGGTATTGGATTTATATGGATTTAATTGGATCTTGATAATAGAAGAGATTCAAGTTACGTGACTTGATTTATTTGAGTTCTGTTTCGGTCCGCTAGGACCGTTTCCGAGAGTTCCCCTTTGTTAGGTTATAACAGTAAGCGTTTTTTTTTTTTTTTTTTTTTTTTTTGGAAACGTATATTTTTGGTTTTCCGGCGTTTACTAAGGACGTAGTTCGTTTCGTAAAGGTAACCATTTTTTTTTTCGAAAAAAAGCAATTTCGTATAAAAGTAATAAGGTACTTTTTGTTAAAAGTTTAACCGATTTAATTATCTTTATTAACAAGTTACTTTGGTAATTTTTAATTTTTTTTTATAAATAACGTTTTTATCGAATCGTTTTAATAATATTTTTAGGAATTTTTGCAGGTAAAGAAATAACGGAATTGGTAAAGGTAAATGGAAAAATGGTTGGTATAAGTATAATTAAAACTTTTAATTCGGAAAGGACGCGATTAAAATCGAATAAAACAAATCCCGTTTTTGCGAATCCGGATTTAATATTATCGGTTATTATAGTAGCTTTAAACGCGTTATAAAAGCCGGCGATAAAATCTTTTTTAATAATATAAATAACGTAACGTTATATAAAACTTTCGATATATAACGAATAAACGCGTTTTAATAACGAAAAATAGGATATATTAAAAAATTAAAGCCGATAAAAGGAATAGGTAAATATATAAAATATAATAATATTATAAGTTTTGTAATAGTTTTCGAATTCGATTGAATAGTAGTTTTTGAAACTGTCGAGGATTAAAAAACGTTTCGAACTTTTAATACGTATTTTAATATATTTATCGAAATATTTAATTTATTTTAAATTTAATTTATTTATCGTTTAGCTGTTTTCGCTTATAGTAATTTTCCAGTGAAATAAAAATAAGTTATCGGCGAACCAGCGAAGAAGGTAATTTTTCCCGGTAAGAATGATAAATAAAAATAAGGCCCAATTTTAAAAGTTAATAATTTGTATTATTGTAAATTATTCCTTATTTTTTTATTACCTTTATTTAAGTTTTTTACGTTTTTCGGTATTTGTAATTATTATACCTATTATTATAAAAAAATTTATTAAAAATTTTGTTTTGTTAAAGTTATAAATATCGTTTTCCGTAATACCGTATTTCGTAATTATAACCCGAATAAATTTAAATTATTTACGAAATACTTTTAAATTTTCGTATAAAACTTTTTAGTAATTTATTTGTTAATTTAAACGTAATTTAAGTTTTTTTTTAATAAAATTAGACGCTTAGTTAATCCCGATACGTATTGTAACGTATTAGATAAGCAGCAAATTTATTATATTTTTAATATATTAAAGCCGGATAAAAAGAGTTTACGTATTTAAGTTAAAGATTTGTTCGATAATTATTTTTTTTTCGGTTAGCGTTAGTTTTTGTAAATTGAGGATAATGTTGGTTCGGGCGCGTTTACTGTTAAATCGCGTTTTTAAAGTAAAATGTAAGATATTATAAATAAAACTAAGTTTTTTATAATTAAGTTTCGGGTTTCGTTTTTTAATTTAAACTGTTAAATTTATTTTCGTTTTTTTCGTAAAACGTTTAATAACGTTAACGTTAAGAAAAAAATAATTAGAAATAAATTGTTAAAATAGTTAAAAAAGTGTCCCGTTCGCTTATATAATACGTTATGCCAAAATATTAATCTAAATAGAACTAAAAAAAACGTTAAAATACCAAAATATAAATAGAAATTAATTAAAACTAAAATGAAAAATTAAAATTTTTAATAACAAACGATAATATAATAAAGCGAATAAATAATATCGTAAAGTAATTGTGAAATATACTCCAGTTTACGGACGTACTTTAATAAGGATTATCTTAATTAAAGGCGATATAAAGGTTACGAAGTGTAATTATATATAAAAGCGTTTTACGAAATATTTAAGCGATAGAAAATTCGTAAAAGGCTTTTATTACCGTTTAAAACGATATAAAAAATATTAACCCCTTAAAAAAGGTAAAACGAAATTAAAAAAATAATTTATTAAAAAGCTTAATCTTTCGAAAAAAGAGAAGAACGAAGAAAAGAAGTTACGTAAAGAAGAAATCGTAACGCGTAAAGATCCCGGCGATTCGAATGGGTTATTTTTAGATTTGTTATCACGGCGCCGATCGTCTCTTAGAGCTGGGTAAAGTATTCTATTATTATATAAAAAAAAGAAAGAAAATTTTAAAATATATAACTAGTTCCGGATTCGAATCTTAGTTTTTATATAATATATTAAATATCCTAATCCGTTAAAAAGGTATTACAGTAAATATATATCAAAATCAATATAAGGCCGTAACGGAAATACCGTTCCGGGCCGGTAAATATAATATTAACTCCGGTCCGGGATAATAATAATATCGTTTTAGCAACAGGTTTATTTACTAATTACGCGGAAATTCTACCATTTTTTCACCGTTTTTGTAATATAAATCCCAGGTTTTTTTTTCTTAAATTTCCTATTTTTCCTTTTTTTTTAAAAAAAAGTCGTAATAATAACATATTACTACCGTTTCGTCCGTTTAATATTTTTATATCGTTAATTCGTTACCTTTATTTTTTAATAAGTAAAAACCTTTTTTATATTATTATAACGATACTTCCCCGTCCTTATATTACGTACGTAACGTTAATCTAGGTTTGTCGTCCCTATATAATTTATTTCCGTAATATTATATTAAAATTACGGTATTTAACCGGCAAAAAACGTCCAAAGCAATTTTTTAAACCTTAAAACTTTATTAAATTAAATTACGTTTTATTTCCATAATAATTAAAACGTTCACAGTAATGTAATCCTGGATACTAACGATAACCAAATATATAAATATTACGATAATTTCAGCAAAGAAATTTATAACGCGGTATTACAATTATATACCGCCTTTAAAACGACCGAAAAAATATACCGCTTTACTTTCGGGATAACGGACGCCAAAAAAAAAAAATTTATTTTAAATACTTTACTACGTTATTAACTTGGCATAAAAAAACCTCGTTAACTATCCCTCGTAAATAATTACTTATCGTACTTTAATATAAATATACCATTCTTATCCTGTTAATAACGCCGTAAATACATTATTAAAAACGTATTTCGTTATTATATTATTAACGCGTTAATATTAACCAAGGTTTAAATTACCGTTTAAAAAAATAATCGAATACCGCCTAATCCTCGGCAGTAAAAACTAATAATTATAAACGCTAACTAAACGCATTTTCCGAAACAAAATAGCCACTATTATTTTTATTAACATAAATCCCGTTTAGGCGGCCCTTAATATAACAACGTTCTTTTTTACCTTTAACAACTTCTAATCGTTATTACGTTATTATTCCGCCGTATTTTTATTACAAATTAAACCGTAATTTTATTATATTATCGTTATATTAATACCCCGTAATCTGGCCCCCTATAAAAAATTTCCGTTATTTTTAATATTTAAATATTTATAATCTTTTTTTATATCTTAATATATTAATGCCCTTATCGTAATACCGTCGCAGTATCGGCTTAATTAAATATTTACATCTTCTTTACGCCTTTTTTATATTATTTCTTTATATACCTTAATTATCTCAATAATTCCGCTTATTATTATTAAAATTTTTAACCCTTTATAAAAATGTAAACCAGTTAAATAACTTAAACCTATTAAAATTATTCCTGTAAAATTTTATTATATCGAAATCGTATCTTTTAAAATTCTTAACAGGTTTTTAAATAAAATAATACAAATATCACTATTTAACGTAATATTAAAAATTTTACCTAATATTTTTAAAACTTAAATCTTTTTCGAAATATTATTTAATATCGTTTTAATTTTTCGGATTCGTTACGACGACGCTTTATACGCGTTTATTTCAATTTTCGTTAATTACGATTTACCTTCATAAACATAATTTATAATGCTAAATTAAAAAAATATATAAAAAAACTCAAAATAATTTATAATATATCGGTAACTATACGATAATAACGCAAAGGTATACCTTAATAACGTTAAAAAGCTTGATTTATTTATCGTTAAATTTTTTGCTAAATTTTCCCGATTTTATATACCATATATTTACCTATACCCCCTTTTTTAACGAATGTATTAACGTTAAAACGGTATTGATTAACCTATTTTATATAACGGTTTTAGAATTCTGCTATTAAGGGAGTAACCCGTTTAAATTTTTACTCTAATTTATCCGCATAATATATAACATTATGAAAAACTTTTTAGTATATTACCGTTTTAAAAACGTCGGAAAAACGTAACGGTTCCGTTTTTGTAATAAGATAAAAACTGTAATTATCGAATAATAATAAAATATTAAGAACTTCCGATATATAATTATTAATAACGAATTCGGTTAAAAAAACTCATTTATTTAATTATTTTAATAAACAAAATAATCACCTTTAAAATATTATTTTATTATTACGCTAACTATTTTTATTTAATTATTATTTTAAAAATAATACGCAGTTAATACGTGGAACGTTACGCTTAAATATCGGTTAAATTCATCTAAAAAATAAAACCGAATTACGTATTTTAATCGGATATTATCGTACCCGATATATTATATAAACGGTATACGTTAAAAATAAAAATATTAATAAAAATATTTATTAACTTATCCGTTACTGTTATAAAATAACGTATTTTCGTAAAACGATCGATTATTACGAAAAGATATTCGTAAATATGCTTTAACTTATTACAAAAAAGAAAAAACTAACGTAATTTATAAAAATATCGTTTTATAAACGGAATAATACCGGTAAAAAATCGAAAAAACTATTTAACGAAATTTTTAAAAATTTAATACAACGGTAAAAATAATAACCCTATACGAACGTAACTATATCTCGAAATAAACGAAACTAATAATAATTTCGTTATAACAAATTATTCATTTTAAAACAACGAAAATATCCTGTAAACGTTACGCTATAATTACGATAAATTATCTAGAATTTAAATACGTCGTTATCAGGTATAAATAACTTATCCCAAAGATAAATATGCCTTTATATTATTTTATAATCGGCTTTTATAATTTTAAATTTTTTATAAATAACTTAGTTAAAACGTTCATACGTTAAGTTAACTAACGTCGTTAATATATTACTAACTAATTATAATAATCTATAAACGTTATCTATAAACGCGTTTAATAATTAATTAATATTTATAATTTATACCTTTTAAAAAAATCCTTATCGTTAAAGTAAAAATATTATCCAGTATCTATACGCCACTTTATCGTTTATTATACCATTCCGATCCGTTAACTTAACGTTAAACTAAGAAAATAAACGTTAAAAACCGTAACTTTCGCACTAAATCGGTAAATTATTTAAAAACGAAAATCGTTAAAAAATTCGTATTAGTAAAGTTAACGTTAATTTAAAAACTTTATAATAACGAAATATTATAAGTTTTTATAATCGGTAATAACCTCCATTAACTTTTCGGTACCTTATAACTCCGGACCTCATTTTTTAAATATTTTAATAATAACTAATAATTTTTTATCGTAAATTTCGTAATTATATTTTACCAAGGTATATTTAACCGAAAAAAAGGTAATAAGCCGTAAAATACCCTACGTATCGTATTACGAAAAACTTCCCTCGAAACCTAATTAAAAACGTTAAATTTTAAAACTATACGTTATTAAAATCGTAATAAAATAATAACGGCGTTATTAAAAAGGCGTGTTTTAACTACTAAAACGCGTCTATAATCTTTATTAATAATGATTTACTCTATTTAACTTATTAAAATAATAAAAGATTTAACGATTATGAAAAAACCCCTTATAAACCGGTAATAAGAATTTACGAAAGTAAAATAACGTTATAACTCTTTTAATATATTAAAAAACTTCTCATTACTAAATAACTTTTATTTTATCGGGGTTTATAACAATACAATTAGTAACAATTATTAAATTTAAATATTATATTTTAATAACGTTAAACTTATATTTTCGAATATTTATCGTTAACCCTATATCGGTAAGATAACGTAATATTTTACGTACGTAACCTTTATACTTTTTCTTATTCTTTTTATAAATCAAGACGTTATTTAAAAATATTATATCGTATTTATTTAAAAAATCGAATAAACTATAATTAATATAACATTAAAATAAATTCGAAGTACCGGTTATACTAAAATTTACTACAAAATATTCGAATAAACTAAATCAAATAATAAATCTTTATGTATTTATTTGTAAAAATAACACGTAAACGGTTAAACGCTGTAATAATATTAAATTTAATAAATATACGTAATAAATAAAAAATATCCAGAATTTTGCAAATTAAAAAAATAAAATAACGGTTTTTTATTATAACATTATTAAAATTATATTAATATATATAAATACATACTTCACCCCTTGGTTTTTTCGCAACTAAAATAAGGGCTACCGTAAAAAAATTGTTAAATTAAATAAAACCTTTTTTTAGGTAGTCGTCGATATATATCCATACCGCCAGCAATTGGTATAAAAATATAACTTACGCGTAATTATACGATATCGTTTAACTTAAAAATAATTCGATTTTATAATCGAAAAACCGGTATAACGGTAATACGTTAAGGTTATTAAATATAAACGCTTTCGTTAAATTATAATATTCGGGTAATAACTTTTCCAAAATTTCGGTTATCATTATAAATAGCTTGCCGTCGAGGTATTTCTATATATCTTCTTTTATTATACGGCAAAATTACAACGCGCAATTTAAAAATAATAATATTTGGATTAACGTTATTATTTTATATAAGGATACTACGGAAAACTATATTAAATACTAGCGACGTTATTTTGTTAATAAACAATGGTTATAATAATAACGCAGTAAAATCTTAAAAAACCTCCATAAAGGTAAAAGATTTCGCTAAAGGTATAAAGTTAACCATAACGTCCTTTATATAATTAAACGTTAAGAAATTAATAACGAGAAACGAACGTATTTTAATTATAAAATTAAAAGGTTAAAAGAAAGAATATAAAGGGGTAAAGTTAAAATATAAATTTATTAAAAGCGTTAAAAAAATTCCGGTATCGTTTCGTAATCGATATATATAATTCTCGTTATCCAGTTAATCGACGGGTTATATTTACGAAACCAAAATAATCCGAAAATAAAATTAAGGCCGTTTAAAAGCTAAAAATAAAAAATAACTATTTCCGTAATAAAATTTATTTAAAACCGTATCGTATACGTAAAAACAATAGAACCGGTTACGGTATTATCCGTTAGCTTAAGTTAGCGAAATTAAGGAATAAGGTAAATAAAGAAGTTATTTTAATACGTAAAATTATTATTAATAGATTTTAGAAACGAATAACCGTAATTAATTATACCTCGTACCGGTAATATAATACTGCTGTTAAATAACAAATAAAATAAAAATAAAAAAGATATATTAAAACTTATAAAATATATATATAAGTCCTTATGATTTTAATAACATAACGGAAATCTCTAATTACAATTTAACCTAAAAATTAATTTTTTCCTTAACGCGTTTTACTACCGTTACGAAAATATATTAATACCGTTATATTCATACTAACCGGCTACAGGCGACAATTGAGGCAAATAAAAAAATAATATCCTTTTTCTCAAAATATATATAAAAATTAAATTTACGCCGCCGTTACCTTTTTTTTGTTTTGTTTAACGAGCCGCAAAGGCTATTCCCTTTAGCCGTAACTATATTTAACTATATAAATTTTAAAATTAGCGTTATAAGGGCGTTATCCTAGCGTTATAATATCGGGGTACTATTTGTTACGTATTTTATTATACATTTACGAGAAAAACGGTCTGCTATATTATTAAAATAGTTTTTAAAAAAACGTATTTAAGTTATATTATTTTCAAAGCTAAACGTAATATTTACGATATAAAAACTTTCTAAAACGATTTATGAACTTTTTATTATAATATAACAATACGTAAAGCTAGCAGCTACCGCCTTTAGTTAACTAGGCGTATAAAATAATTAATAAAGTTGGCGAACGCCGTTAAACCTTTCTTTAATTTTTAAAAATCTTTATAAACTTGCACTAATATATTAACGGTAATATAAACTTGATTTAAAAGTAATAACATATCGTCGACGTTACGCTAATTATAAAATTACGTTATTAACTTTTTCGTATATACGTAAATAAATATTGCGTTATAATTTTTGAACGGTATATATAATATAATTAACCGGTAATAAATAAAAGTTTCGGTTTATCGTAAATTTTAAACATATTAAAAATCGCTAATTAATATATTCCATTTAATGGGTTATTAGATTCTCTATATTTTTTTAATAAATTAGAAACCTTAAATTTCGTAAACGTTAATTTTCCGCCACAGTAATAACGATATACGGAATTAATAAAATGAATACCGGGCTTGTTAAAAGTTAAATTATTAAAAGGTACGGAAATTAAACGTTAAAGTTACGTTACGTAAAGCTATTAAAACTAAATTTTGTTAAATTTATTAAAATATTATTAAATATTATTTATATATTATAAAAGGCCGTAAATTATTATAACGATAACTTTACGATAACGAAATATTACCGTAACTCCGTATATCTAAATACGGCTTAACGCTTTTATTAAAATAATTATTTTATAACGGCTAATTCTTTACGGAATTAGTAATTATTATATATTACTTATTACGCCTATTAAAATATTTATTTTATAATTACAATATGTTTTTATAATATATTTTTTTCGTAATAAAAATACTGGTAACTATTGTTAAAGGTTATAAATATATTTTTAAAAACTTTTTAAAGTTATTCGTTAATTTGGAAATATCGGTTTAACGGTATAAAATTATATACGAATCGCATTATAATAATAATTAAATAAAAGAAATTATAAAAACTATTTAGAAATTCGTAAATTATAACAAGGGGATTACGCTATTATTTTGCTCTTATTTAAAGACCGGAATATTAACGTTTATAATATTTTTTAGGATTAAAATAATTAAGAAAATTATAATAAAATTATAACGTATTAATAACGAACCTTGAGTTTTGCGAAATTTAGGTTAAGGTAATATTATATCGGGTTATTATAAAGTTTGTTTTAAAAGGTGTAATGAGTTATTACGGCGTTAATTAGTTTTTAAAGTTGGGTAAATTATTCTGTTATTACATAAAAAAAAGAGAGAATCTATTTAAAAGGTACGAAACACCTTTATATATATAATGTATTAGTAGCGGTTTGGTAACTTAAATTAGTCACATAATGGATACCGTGACATTTGTCCAAGGGTTTTCGAAAACGAAAAAACCGTCGTAATAGTTCCCTTAGTATTCTTAATAGCTTTTTAAGCTTTAATAGCTTAAATAATTTAAACCAATTAGGTATTTATTTAAAGGAAAAAAAAAGAATTTTTAGAAATTTAATAATAAAGATATAAAGTTACGTTAAAAACGTTTGAATCGTTCGTTAAATATAGAAAACTATTTAATAAGATAGGTTAATTACAAGTTTTAAAGTAACGTTTTAATTTTTATCTTGAAAAAAATTAATTATATTTCGTAAAGGTTAATATTAAAATATACAAAAGGATATTTTTAAAGTTAATTATAAATATTAAGAAAACAACGAAAATGATAAGAACTTTTAAGAAATTTACGTAGTTATAAATAAAGTTAAATAAAGGTCCTTTTAGAAAAAACTTAGTAAAATTTTATACGATAAAAAAGACCTTGTATAATTTATTACGAAATTTTAAAAGTTGTTGCGAAAAGTTAAGAGTTATAATATAAAACTCGGATAAAAATAATAGATTATTATAATTTTTATTACTATAAAAAAATTATATAAGTAATTAATATAAGACGATTTAATTAATACTTAGATAGATTAAATATTTTTTTATATAATTAATCGATAATTTTAATAACCATTTTTCACCGTATTAATAAAAAGAAAAATAAGAAATTTTATAACGTGCAAAAAGGTAAATGATAAGGAAATAATAGGTTCGTATAAAATAAAAATACAAAGTTATATCGTTTTCATCATAGCAAATACCTGTATTTAGTAAAGGATTATATTAAGTCGTAAAAAAATAGTAAAAAAAAGGAAAACGTAATTAACTTTAAGATAATAATAAATAAAATAATTAAAGTAACAGCTTTCGTAACAATTATAACAGTAATAAAAACGAAAAATAATAATTTAAAGATTTTATCCAGTTATACGACAAAATAACTTCGGAAAAGATTTAAAAAATTTTAATAATTAAACGTATTAAAACTTAAGTGATTAATTACTTCAAGTAATAGGTAAATAAACGCCTTAAAAGAATTATTACAAAAATCGTTAAAATTGTATATATTTATTTCATCAATTAAAACAAATTGAATAAATTATTTTAAATTTGAAAAATAAACGTTAATATTAATAATAATAATAATAATTTTAAAGAAATATTATAATAAATATTAAATCCAGGGGAATTTAAATTATGTCAAATAAAAAACCCGTAATGATTACTTTTGTTAATATTATTAAATAGCTTTAAAAAGGCTTGATAAAAAAACGAAATTATAATTAAGTATATGTTATATATTAATAATTTTCTATTAAAAGTATTTTCTAGGGAAATATTTTATAAAAAGGAAAATTACTTAAATCCTCATATTTTAATATACTTTAATAAAATTTAGTTATTAATAATTAACGTCTTTCGGAAAAGATTTTTTCTATAGTTTTACGACAAATTAAAACTTATTATTAAAGTCTCGAACTTAATAAATAATAAAGATTATTAATAAAAATACGTAATAAAAAAGGTTTTTAACTAGGAAAACGATAATAACTTAAAGTACGTATTTTCGAAAAATGTTAAAAATAAAAAAGTTTTAATAACGAATAAAGAGTTAAAAAATTATTTTATAATATTATCATTTTTATTACCTTGATACCGAACGATTAATATAAAATATTAAAATATATACGGAGATAAATCTAAACTTTAAGGGTATATAAAACATTTTTATACGGCGTATAATAAAGAAAATACGGAAAATATTATTAATAAACTGATAAAAACGAAGGATATATATTTTTAAATTTATTTAATATAACATGAAATTAATTAAACCTTTTAATATTAAAAAATAAAATTACTTTAATTTCATTATAAACGACTTATTATATTATAAAAAATATTAGTTGTTTAAATGTAAGGATAAAATTTAATAAAATAATACGTATATATTACGTATATTACAAACCGTTTAAAAAATATTATTACCGGACGAAGAAAGTAAACGTAAAACAATATAAACTTTACGTTTTAACGGCGGTAAAAAATTTAATATAATAATAATTAAAAACTGTTACATTATAGAAAATATCGATTTAATAATTTTGAATATATAAAATTAAAAATAAGACGAAATTATAAAGTAAAGAGTAAAATTTTTAAAACATAAGATAGATATAACTTTTACGTAAATAAAGTGGGTGATATATTTCTACGATTTCGTAATAAAAATAATAATATATATTATTAATTAAATATATATTAGGATTCAGTACGTTAGTATGTACTATAATTAATTAGCCTGTATAACGCTTACCCGAACGCGTCTTAAGTAGGTCTAGCGTACTTACGTTTTTAGTTAGTTTTTTGCATTTAAAATAGATATATTCTAAACATAACTAAGTAATATATATATCTTGATATTAATAATAGTGAATTTAATACCGCGAATCCTAATATAATAATATTTTCAGGTTTTTTTTGAAAAAAAGGATCGTAATAAAAGCTTTTTTATTTTTGTTATTTCGCAGTATATCGTTACGAAATTGTAATTAACGCGTTACGAAATTTTAATTAACCGGCTTAAAATTAAAATAATCGGCAGCAATTATAAAAACGAATTTATTTGGTTAAGTATATTATACGATAAAGTTTTATTAAAACGATTAATTAATACCTTTATATAACCCTTACGTCGTTTAATAAAGGGAAGACTTAAAACCTTAAAATATTTTCACGGATTTATTAAAGTTTTATCTTAATAAAAAACGCCTTTACATGGAGATAAAATATTTACGCAAGTAAATTAAGTTGTTAATTAATAAAGGAATTATTATACGAAAATAACGTTAATTAACTAAATAAAATTAACGGGCCTTAAAAGAATAACTTTAACGGACTTATATTATAAGTAACGTATTATATAAGCAAGCTGTATATATAAGTGAGCTGTACACTTTTTTTATTATTTTAACTTTTTAACTTTAATCACTTATTTTTTAACAACTATAATATAAAACGGTTTATAAAAAAAGCGAAAATAAACCTAACCGTTTAAGTTAAAAAACGAAACCCGAAACTTAATTATAAAAAGCTTAATTATATTTATAATATCCTATTTATTATTTTAAGAATGCGAATCAATAGTAAATACGCCCGACCCGATACCGTCCTTAATTTGCAAAAATTAACGCCGATTAAAAAGAAATCGATTATCGAACGAATCCTTAATTTAAATACGCGAATATTTCCCGTTTAACGTTAATATGTTAAAAATATAACAAATTTATTATTTATATAACGCATTATAAAACATATCGGGGTTAATTAAATATTTAACTTTATTAAACGGTAATATAAACTTAAAACGCGTTTAAATCGAAAAATAATTTATTAACGGATTTTATACAAAAATCCAGAAGTATTTCGTAAGTAATTTAAATTTATTCAGGCTATAATTACGAAATACGGTATTACGGAAAAAGATATTTATAACTTCGACAAAATAAAGTTTTTAATAAATTTTTTAATAATAATAAGTATAATAATTATAAATACCGAAAAACGTAAAAAACCTAAATAAACGTAATAAGGGAATAAGGAATAATTTACGGTAATATAAGCTGTTAATTTTCAAAGCTGGGCCTTGTTTTTATTTATTATCCTTACCGGAAAAAACCATTTTTTTCGCTAGTTCGCCGATAACTTACTTTTACCCAACTGGAAAATTACTATAAACGAAAACGGCTGGACGATAAATAAACTAAATTTAAAATAAATTAAGTATTTCAATAAATATATTAAAACGCGTATTAAAAATTCGAAACGTCTTTTTATCCTTAACGGTTACGAAAATTATTATTTAATCAAATTCGAAAATTACTATAAAATTAATAACATTATTATATTTTATATACTTACCTATTCCTTTTATCAGTTTTAACCTTTCGACATATCCTATTTTTCCGTATTAAAACGCATTTATTCGTTATATATCGAAAATTTTATACGATATTACGTTACTTACATTATTAAAAAGGATTTTATTGCCGGTTTTTATAACGCATTTAAAGCTACCATAACAACCGATAATATTAAATCCAGATTTGCAAAAACGGGATTTATTCCATTTAATCTTAATTACGTTTTTTCCGAACTAAAAATTCTAGTTATACTTATACCAACCGTCTTTCTATTTACCTTTATTAATTCCGTTATTTCCCTACCTGCAAAAACTTCTAAAAATATTATTAAAACGACTCGATAAAAAAACTATTTACAAAAAAAAATCAGAAATTATCAGGGTAGCTTGTTAACAAAGATATTTAAATCGGTTAATTTTTTAACAAAAAGTAACCTAATACTTTTATACGAAAACGCTTTTTTTCGGGAGGAAAACGGTTACTTTTACAAAACGAATTACGTTTTTAATAAAGGTCGGAAAATTAAAAATAAACGTTTTTAAAAAGAAGGGATACTTACTATAAAAAAATATAAACTTTTATAAATACGAAGGAAAATAATAATAAATAATCGCAGCTAATAACGGCCGAAAAAAGTTATCGCAAAAGGGTTTAAACGAAAAAACGGAAATATAACGTTTACGGTAAACCCGGATATAATACGCGTACTTATAAAAAGGATATAAAGGTATTTAACAATAAAAAATCCGATTAATTTAAATTGATTTAATATGTTATGGTTATTTAATTCAAATTTACTATCGTAACGTATTAAAAAGTATACAGCTGGCTTATATATACAGCTCGCTTATATAATACGTTAATTTATATAAAAATAAATCTAAACGTTTTAAAGTAATACTAGCGAAAAAAATCGACTTTTATTTTAACAATAGCCCGTTAATAAAACCGGGATTATTAAAACCGATTAAAATATTAAATGAAAATTTTAAATTATTGTTAAAAACCTAAAATATAGCAAAAAACCTCAGGAAAAGGGAAAAAAAAGAAATCGTTTTTTTTAAAAAAATTTTACGGATTTTTAGCGGAACTTGGTTACGAACGGCTTACGAATAAGAACGTTATCGTTATATTTATCGAGACGGTTTTTATTATTATTTCCTTCGTTTTCGTTATAAGGTAACGGTAAATACGGCGGCGGGAAAAGCGGTAACGGTAAAGAAAGTAATAATAATTATTTTTTATCGATTAGCTTTTTGTCGTTATTTTTGGATTTAAAGTTAGATTTAGATTCGAAAAATAATTTAAATAATTCGAATAATAATAATCGGAAAAAACGTTATTTATAACTGTAATAAGAAAAATAAAATGAAAAAGTATAAAGAAAAGAAATTTAAGAAAAAAGATTCCTCATTTTGTTAGAAACGTTTCGACTTTGCTTTAAATAAGGAAATCTATTTAAAAAGCTTTAAATGTTAAAAACATCGGAAAAATATTTTAAATTTCGTATTTAAAAAAATAAATTATAAAAAAAAATAATACTTTTTATTTTTAATAAGTTACGTTTAACGAAAGTAATTATTAAAATAATATGTTAGACGTTTTTAAAATTTATTACCGGAATTAAAAAAAGTTCGAAAATACTAAAAACTTTTCGTAAAACTTATATTACGATTAGAAAAACCCGTTAACGCTTTTTTTGGAAAAAATTAAGCTAGTACCGTTAGAACGGTAAGGACTTAATTATTTTTATTACGAAATTTCAAAAGTTAATGCGTAAAATTAAAAAATACGGTATAAAATTAGGTAAAAATTAATAAATTATTATATTCTTAACCGCCGTTAAGTATAAGGCGGGTAACTAACATCGAATAATAAACTCCGTATTTCGTAAAACCGATTATATAGTTTACCTTTTAATAAATAATTTTAATAATAAATTTTACTACCGAATAAAAAAAGTTAAAAATACCGGAAACGGTAATAATAAATTTAAAAATTAAAATTATACCGCCCCAAATAATAATAATAATAATAAAGGCAAAAATAATAGTAATAAACCTTTATAACACGTTGAAGGTAAATTTTTTACAAAAATTATAAAAAATACGGTTATTTAATTAAGAACTACCGAAAACTTAAGAAAAACGGATATAATAATAACTAATAAAACGGTTAACGTAATAATAGACGAAACGGTAATAACGGCAGGTTTAATAATAATAATAATAATAATAGCAATAATATTAACGGTTAACAATATTTATTAAAAACGTATTTTATCCTAAACGGTTTTAAAAAGTTATATAATTAACTTTTTAAAAAATACTAAATTAGGTATATCGTAAAAGTTAATTAGTCGGAAATAAAAAAGATTATAAAGCTATTTAATTGCGTTATAAAAAACGTTAAGCGCGTTACGTAATAAAACGACGTTTTAAAAGGCGTTATAATTTTTATTCGAAAAAGCGACGTATAACGTCCTAAAGGGTTTAAATCTAAAAGTATTAATATATCCGAACTGCTATTACGCTTAAAAGTAAATATAAAGTCGATTACGGAAAGTTTTAGTAAAAAAGTTTTAAAAACGAATATAGACGAAATAAACTCCGGGCTTTAATCCTTTAATTACATAATATATATAAGGAAAATTGTAATAAAATTTTATAAAATTCGGAAATTAACGTATATATTATAAATAACGTTAAGGATTATCTTTCGAAACAATCATTAAATATATAGGTTAAAAAGTGTATAATTATTTTTAAGGAAGGATTAATTTAAGCTGAGATAATCAGTATAATTAACTAGAACTTTAAAAGAATTAAAGGTAAATATAATTCGATTACTTTGCGATATATATTATACGTACCCATTTTTTTTTTACGAATTTTTTCTAGAAAAATCTATTATAGATAAAGGGGATATCTTAACCGAAATTACTTAATTAATAATAACGGTATAAAGTTAATTACGATAAACGTTTTTAAAAAACGTTTTTTTTAAACGTACGGATGAAAAAAACCTTTTATAAGTAGCTTAGCCGATAAAACTTAATAAGGACATATATTGGAAATGGTATAAAGTAAAATAGACGAAATGTTAAAGATATTATAGGTTTTTATTATTAATAGAAAGGTTTTAGTAATAAAAGTAATATTAAAGAAGTTTGTTTTTAATATTGCCGTTTGTATTATCTTAGCAATAAATAGTTAAAATAAATTATTAAGATAATTATAAGGATAAACTTAAATAAAGTAAACGTTAAACCGATTGTTTATAAAATTTATAATGGAGTTAAAATTATTAAAATATTTTTAAAGGACTTTTAAAAAAAAGAAATATATATTAAGAAGATGTTTTAGTATAATATAAGCTAAATTAAACCCGTTACCATCGACGGTAACGCGTATTATAGCTTAATTGTAAATATCGTTAATTGTTACCGCATTTTTAAAGCGTATAAAATTAAGGACGAAATATAATAATACTTTTATTTATATATAACGAATGTAAAAACTATATTAGCTTTAAATAATAAAATAGTTAAAACTTTCCGTATTAATAAAGGAAAAGAATTTGGAATAAATTTATTTAAAACTTTTTGCGATACCAAAAGGGTTAAATTAATTAATTTTAATTTATCTAATCAATAATAAAACGGTGTCCCGAAACGAAGTATATGTTTTATTTAAAATAATACTTGCGTTATAATTATTTAAATATATATTTCGATTTATTTCTAAGATTACGTTATAAAAGTAATAATTTATATATTAAATCATATTAAATAATTTATAATTAATTATATTACATTATAAGAATGTTATAATCGGGTGTTAAGCGATAAAAAATAGATGAGTAAGCCGGATAACGCGTACCTGCGTATTATCGGTAACCGCTATACGGTCTTAATCGACGAGAACTATCGGATTAAAGTTAAAAAGCTAAAAGTATAAAATATAAAAAATTTATTTTTAAATTATTAAGGTATTTATAATTATAAAATTTAATTATTAAAACACCGTTGTTTTTTAATTATATCGTATATATAAGTTTATAAAAAAATAAATATAATAAATAAAAAGGACGAATAACTTAATTTAAAAGATATTATAAGGTTTTTATTTTTTTACGTATAACGTAAATTCTGTTACCGACCCCGAAAAAAAGGCGTTAACGTTTATAATTACGATAATAACGTTGTATTAAATAATTAAACGGATAACGAAACGAAAGCCATAAAACGGAAACGAAATAAATCGAAAAAAGTTAAGCCCGAGTTATATATATATAAGGTATTTAACGAAAACCCCGAAATTATAACGGTTTTAACTTAAAAAAGCGTTAATCTTTATCCGGGCGTTTATAACCTTAATTTTTTGATAAATCGAAAAATAATTTCTAAAAAGATTTAAATAAGCGCGATATAATTTAATAAATTTATAAACACATATATATACGTAAAATATTTAATAATAACATTTATCATTTATTTAACGGAAATAATAACAGGTTTAATTTTAAAAATATTATAATTAACATTAAATAAAATATATAGTTTAAAATTATTTAGAAAAGAATTAAGGAAAACCTATAACGGGAAGCTTTTATTTTTAAATTAAAGATTAAAATTATTAAAAGCTAAGTAATAAATATCAAATAAATTTTAAAAAAGAAATATATATTAACAAATAAATTAGAAAAATATAAGGTTTATATCGTCGTATACGGTTTTACATAACGAAAAAGAATCGATTATAACGAAATAATTATGAATACCGTATACGTAATATATTAACGTATCTTTATAATGTTCGTAACATTTATAAAATAATATATTTAATAAATCGATTTTATTATTCTGTATTTAAATAATAATTTAAAAAACTTTTTTATAAAACGTTTTTTTTATTACGAGAATATTTCGATATATATTTAATTAAAAAATAAGGTTATAATTTTATATTTAAAAAGATTATTAAATTAATAAATTTGAATACTAATAATATAAAAACAAAATTAATTCCTTTCGTTAGAAAAATTTAAATTACGTAATAAGTTATAAAAGAAAAATTAACAAATATAATATTTTTTAATTACGTTAACCTTATTAATAAATTTAATTTTTTTAGTTATATAATTAAACTAAATATCACCTACACGACGTCTACCTAGGCATAATTTATAAATAACTTATTTCCTAAGTATCGAAAATATATTAAACGTTTTTTAAGATACTTAAAACAAACTTCGAAATTATTTATTCGATACCGGAAAGTAAACGAAAAATACCTTTATTATAATTATAATAAATTAAAATTATTTATAATAATCAATACGAATTTCGTAAATCACCCCGATATAATTAAATTTACTATTAGTTACGTTTTATTTATAATAAAAACGCGGTAGCATGAATATTAAAACGATAATAAATCGTTATAAAATATATTTCGGAAATTAAATACGTAATATTAAATACCGTAATTACCGAAATCATAAACGTACGGATTTTCCTTAAAAAACTTAACCTTATACTTAAAAACTTTATTACCGTTTTTAAAAATAATAACGGTATAAAAAAAAATTTAAAAAAACGCCATATTACGATAGAAACACGTTATATACGCGTTAAACATTACTATATACGCTAGGAAATCTAGTAAAGCCGAATAAAAATTAAATATATTAAAAACGTAAAAAACCTTATTAATAAATTTACCAAGCTATTAAATAAAATAATACATAATAAATTTATTACTAACTTAAATTTTAAAAACGTTTAAATGGTATTTAAAATTTAACTAAAATAATTAACATAAAAAAATAATCCCGTTAAACTTTTTTTATACGGGAAAAAAGGCGTTTCTTTATTAAAACTTATTTCTCGTTATTAAAAATAACGACCGCAGTATTTTTCCTACAATTGCTTAAAGGTATCTATTTACCTATTAAGTTCAAGGTTTTAACCTTTTATAAAATTATTTATTTATATTTACCTATAATCTTTTGCGTTAATCTTTGTCTAAAGGCGCTAATATTCTATATATAGCTTACAGCTAATTAATATCTTTTAATTAACCGGAAAAAAACTTTTACTTAATATCCTTTTAACAAACGGGACTTAAAAAATAACGATTTTAATTATTTATTAATATTACCGTTAAAAAATAAGTCCGATTTTTAAAACTATAAAACCTATAATATAACAAATTAACGTAATAAAGCGCTTTCCTATATTAACGCTTAACTTAATTCGAAACGTTTTGGGAAAAATAGGTCTTATAACTCGGAACAGTTATAACGAAACGGTAAAATAAGAAAACCGGCCATTTAATACAGTATATTAATATAACGCATAACTTAACGTTTGCGAAAAAGATAAAAATTTAATTCTAAACCGTATAAATTATTTTTTTATTACCTTTTGATTAGTTTTTATTAGTTTTTTCATCGATTTTCTATATAAAAGTTAAAGTTTAATTCTTAGACATATTAGTTAAAGTTTTTCCTTAAGTTTTCGAATATATATATAACGTAAAAAAGCGTATTAAAATTCGGTACGTTAATGTATACCATAATTAATTAACTTATATAACGCTTACCCGAACGCGTCTTAAGTAGGTCTAGCGCACCCACCTTTTTAACTAACCTTTTGCACCTAGAACAAATACATTCTAAATACAACCAAGTAATACATACATTTTAATACTAATAACAGTTAGATTAGCACCGCGAATCTGATAATACATTATATAAATCTAATAACAATTATTTTAAAATTTTCGATAATAAATAAATCATTTTACTTAATTAAAATTATCGGATTAAATTACAAAAGTTAATAATTTCCGGAATAAAAATAATATTCTTAAATTGTTAAATAAGGTAAAATTATAAAGTATAATTATTAAAAAGCGGTAAGTTATTTATAATATTATATATTTTTATTTTCGAAAATTTAACGAACTTCAATAAATTTTGAAATTTTAAAAATATTATCCGATTATTTTTATATCTTGCATAAAAACGTTTAAAATAGTATTAAAAGTAAAGCGTAAAAGTAAAAAGAAAAGATAATAACGTTATTTTAAAAAACGATACGGATTAAAAAATTAAGTAAATCAAGTATACAAGGTAAAGTGCTATTAAGGTATCTAGCTAGCTATATATAAAAAGCTGATTTATTTACCAAGTACGTATATAAAAAATTACATAAACGCAACCGGGGAACACCCTTTAAAAACCGTCCCTTTTTAACTAAAGGCCGGAAAACGCAATACGGGTCATATAATACGGCAACTAACTGTAAAATACACCCGATTAATTAATTAGTTCTTAACGTCTTTAATCGTAACTATTTTTAAAAACCCCCAGCCACCTTTTAATTGTCGCCGATACGGTAACGGAGCCGAAGCCCCAACTGGTTTAACTTTTCTAAGCTGGTACCACCTAAAAAAACGGTAACCTAAACTAGATTTAAACCAGCTATTTCTTAAAACTAACCGAAACAGGGTACTTAAGCCTATCGTAATTAAAAAAGATACCCAGGCTTACGACTACTAAGCTGTTAGGCCAAGTAAATTAAGTATAAAAAGAGATATTCGAAAAAGATTATTTTTAAGTTATATATTTTAAAAGCTTTAAAAAAGGTTTTAAAATTAATTTAAAAGAGCGAAATCGAAAGGCAGCTATATATTTTTTATTTTAACTTATTAACGTTAAGTAACGATAAAAATTATTTTAATAACTTAAAATATACTTATTAAATTATCTAGAATATATATAAATACGAATAAATAATTAATATATTAAATATTAATATTTATAAATAATAACGTATTTTTAAAGGACATTATAAAAAGTTTAAAACAAAAAATATAACTTAAGGTTATTTTTAAAAAGATTAAGGAGAATTTTTTACGTTAAATTTTTAAATTTAAGTTTTTAAATAAAGTTATTTAAAAATATTATGTATATATTAAATAAATATTAAGAAAAGATTATACATTTACGAAAAAGTGTGATAAATATAAGATCTATATTAACGTAAAACAATTTATATAATAAAAAGAGATTAATAATAACGAAACCGTAATAAATACAGTAAAGGCAATATATTAAAGGATTTTTATAAAATTTCTTATTTTATTATGTAATTTATATTTAAATAAAATTTATTCTGACGTATTTAAATAGTTAATTATAGAAATGTTTATATAAAACAGTTTTCGTCTCTTTAAAAAAGACTTAACCGTAGAATTAAATTAAATAAATAAATAGATTATATTATCGGTTACTAAGTTTTACTAAACCATAACCTTTTTATAGTTAACTTTAAACTGCTCAGTTATATAAGCCCTTATCGACGACTATTCTTAAAGGAATTCTAAACGGTTTTCGTAATCCGGAATAGCCGGATAAATTATAGTTCGTAATTTTTCAGCTTATATGGATTTAAAAATTAAATTTTAACGTTTTTAAACCCGTTATAGTTATTTTTTCATTTTATTCATAATTTTTTATCAACCGGATATTTTTTAATATAAATTTATATAAAAATCGATTATTTCCGTTATGTTAAATTAAATTATATCCTAAAATGTAAAATGAAATTTAATTTTTTTCGGAAAAGTTATTAATATAAATAAAAATATTAATATATTTTATTTAGCCGATTATTTTATTTAAATTAAATAACGTAATCGAAATTATTTCCGTCGAGATTCCGAAAATACAAGATATTAGGCTCTTATATTTGGACTTAACCGGTATCTTTTAAATATTTTAATTAATAAAGGTGTGAACAAAAATTTAATATCTTTTAAATTATTATTTAAAATTCCCTTTAATAAACAGGTTAAAAAATATAAGGTTAATTAAGGTCGAAATCTATCGGTATTACGCAAATAAATTTTTCAAACCGATATTAATTAAGAATTTCCGTATTTACGGAAACTTAATAGGGGGTTTCGAAATAAGGCTTTTTGCGACCGAAATATAATTTATCGTTTCCGAGAAAACTATTAATAATTGCCGTATTCGAAAATACTAGATAAAATATTTATCGTATTAATTATTAGTATAATTACTTCGTATTTTTAGCTTACCCTAGATAATACGGCTTAAACTTAATAACCTTATATAAAGTAGTTTCCGATATTAAAAAATAAAAAGATATATAAGTTAGCTTTTAAACAGGTTATTAAATTAATAAATTCATTATATAGTTTAAAGTACTCCGGAATTATTTAATAAAGAAAAGTAAAAAAAGAAAATTGGCGAAATAATCTTTGCGTTTATTAATTTTAAATAACGTAATATATTATAATTTTAAAATAGGAAACGTTATTGCTTTATACGTAAATAACTTTTTGTTTTCTAAATTTAATCGATAACATTTTAAGAACATTTCAATTAAGGATTTAAATAATATACATAATTAATAAAATAACCGGATTATCGCATTTGTATTAATAAGAAATATAATGTTAAATTTATAATAATAATTCGAAAAGATATTTAAGTTAATTAATTTAAACGAAATAAAAATACAAAGTTATATTATTTAAAAAAAAATATTTAAAATAACGTATTATATAAACGAGCTGTACATATAAACGAGCTGTACATTTTTTAGTACGTTACGATAGCAAATTCGAATTAAATAACTATAACATATTAAATTATTTTAAATTAATCGGGTTTTTTATTGTTAAATGCTTTTATATCTTTTTTATAAGTACGCGTATTATATCCGGGTTTGCTATAAACGTTACATTTTCGTTTTTTTACCTAAACCCTTTTGCAACGACCTTTTTCGGCCGCTGCTAGCTGCGATTATTTATTATTACCTTTTTTCGTAGCTATGAAAGCTTGTATTTCCTTTATAATAAGTGTTCCTCCTTTTTAAAAACGTTTGTTTTTAGTTTTCCGGCGTTTATTAAGAACGTATTTCGTTTTATAAAAAAATAACCGTTTTTTTCCCGAAAAAAAAACGATTTCGTATAAAAATAATAAATTATTTTTTATTAAAAAACTAACCGACTTAAACATCTTTATCGGTAAGTTACCTTAATAATTTATATTTTTCTTTTACAAATAACGTCCCCGTTAAATTGTTTTAATAATATTTTTAAAAATATTCGTAAATAAGGAAATAACGAAATTAATAAAAATAAATAAAATAACGGTTAGTATAAGTATAACTAGAATTTCTAATTCGGAAAAAACGCGATTAAAATTAAATAAAATAAGTCCCACTTTACGAATCCTGATTTAATATTATCGATTATAATAAGAACTTTAAATACGTTATAAAAGCCGGTAATAAAATCTTCCTTAATAATATAAATAACGTAACGTTATATAAAACCCGTAATATATAGCAAATAAACGCGATTTAATACGGAAAAACAAAATACGTTTAAAAATTAAACCCGATAAAAAAATTAAAAAATATATAAAATATAATAATATTATTAATTGTATAATAATTTTCGAATTCGATTGAATAATAATTTTTGTAACCGTTAAAAATAAAAAAACGTTTTAAACTTTTAATATGCGTTTTAATATATGTATCAAAATATTTAATTTATTTTAAATTTAATTTATTTATTATCCAGTTTTTTTTGTTTATAATAATCTTCTAATTAGGTAAAAGTAAATTATCGGCAAACCAGTGAAAAAAATTATTTTTCCCGATAAGGATAATAAATAAAAACAAAACTTAGTTTTAAAAATTAACTTATATTACCGTAAACCATTTCTTATTGCTTTATTACGTTTATTTAAATTTTTTACGTTTTTTGGTATTTATAATTATTATATTTATTACTATAAAAAAATTTGTTACAAACTTTATTTTGTCGAAATTATAAATATCTTTTTCCGTAATATTATATTTCGTAATTATAACCCGACCAAACTTAAATTATTTACAAAATACTTTTAAATTTTCGTATAAAACTAGTTAATAATTTATCCTGTAATTTAAACGCGTTTTAAATTTATATTACCGTTTATTAAAATTAAATATTTAATTAACCCCGATACGTTTTATAACGCGTTACGTAAATAACAAATTCGCTATATTTTTAATATATTAACGCCGGACGGAAAACATTTACGTATTTAAATTAAAAATTTATTCGATAATCGATTTTTTATTAATCGGCGTTAATTTTCGCAAATTAAGGACAGTATCGGGTCGGGCGCATTTACCGTTCATTCGCGTTCCTAAAGTAATAAATAAGATATTATAAATAAAACTAAACTTTTTATAACTAAATTTCGGGTTTTATTTTTTAACTTAAACAGTTAAATTTATTTTCGTTTTTTTATAAACCGTTCTATGTTATAGTTATTAAGAAATAAATAATTAAAATTAAAATAGTAAAATAATAAAAAAAGTATATAGCTCGCTTATATAGTACGTTACGTTATAAAATATAACGGTATAATTAATAAAAAAAATCGTTTAAATATATATATTTAATAAAAAAGATATACTTTCGAATTATATTAATAAATTATATATAACCTGTTTAATATTAATTTAAGCAAAGTTAATAAATAACTTATTACTTAAATATTAGCATTATATTAAAGAATTGCCAAAATATTTAAACAGTATATAAAATAAAGTTTTCCGGTATCGAAAATTATAAAAAGATGATTTATATAATAATTATAATAATATTAAATTATTCGGAATAATTAATAAAAGCTTTACAGAGAATTATAAATTAATAAAATTTGCGATAAATTATATTTTTATTTAATAATTAAAACCTTTAATTTATAAATTTCGAAATTATAAGTTATTCTTATTAAATATATTACGAAAACGAAATACGTAAAAATAGGAATAATAATTATAAAACTAATTAAAATTTAATTTCTTTAATAAAATTAAGAGTTTTATTTAAAAGTTTAATTTCGATGTTAAAAGATAATATAAGTGTATTTAAATAATTAAAATATCAATAATATACGAAAACGTTATAGTCGAATTAAATATAATTACGTACGGTAAAAAGGTCGAAAAGTAAACATTAGTTTTTAATATATAAAAAATAAAAATAATTTTACAGACGGATATATAAAGTTATTTAATAAAACGGATTTCTAACGGTTTATAATTAACATGAAATTTAAGAAAATATAAAATAAATTAAAAAAAATATATCAGATTTAATTAGGGTAATTAATAAAAAAAAGAATTTATTAAATCACTTTTATATAAAAGAACAAACATTTCATTATTAAAATCTATTTTTCTATTATTAAAAGTAATAATTACGGTATTTCTTTTATAACTATGTAAAGGTATTTATTTATTTATTAATTTTAAAACTTTCTTTTCTTATAAAATTAATTATTTATATATACTTATAGCTTTTTACGTTAATTTTTAATAAAAAGGGTAAATATTATATATATAATTTATAATTAATTAATATTTCTTAATTACACGGAAAGAAACTTCAATTTAATAATTTTATATAAAGGGGAATTTAAAAAGTAACGATTTTAATTATATATTAATATTACCGTTAAAAAATAAATTTAATTTTTTAAAGTTATAAAACTTTTAACGTAATAAGTTAACGCATATATAAGGTCGTTAAGTTTAAGCCGTATTATTTACGCTAAGTTAATGATACGAAATAATTATATTAATAATTAATATAATAAATATTTTACTTAATATTTTCGAATATAGTAATTATTAATAATTTTTACGATAATAATAAATTATATACCTCGGTTATTAAAATCTGTATCCCGAAACCGATTATCGCGTAATATTAATAAATTTCGACTTTAATAAATTATATATTCTTTAACTAGTTCGGTAAAGAAAATCTTTTAAAATATATATCATAATTTAAAAAATATTAAGCGTTTTGTAGTAAACCTTAAATCCGTATAAAACTAGTACTTTATAACTTTTTACTAATCTTATAATTTAAAATATTAAATATTAGTTAAAAAAGGTTAAAAACTTTAAACAAATTATCTTTAATTTCTATCGATTTTATAACTTTTCGAAACTTTATTAATTAAAACAGTCAAAATATACCGGACAATTCCTATTACAAAATACCAGTATTTCGTAACTGTAAAATCTTTACGGCCTAATAGCTCAGTAGTCGCGAGCCTGGGTGTGGTCTCTTTCAATTGCGACAGGCTTGGGCACTCTGTTTCGGTTAATCTCAAAAGACAGCTGGTTCAAATCCAGCTTGGGCCACCGTTCCTTTAAATAACGCCAGCCTAAAAGGAGCTAAACCAATTAGGGCTTCGGCTCCGCCACCGTGTCGGCGACAATTAAAAGGTAACTGGGGTTTAAAACCAGTTACGATTAAAAACGTTAGGAACTAATTAATTAATCGGATATATCTTATCGTTAATTGCCGTATGTTACATAACCCGCATTGCGTTTTTCCGGCCCTTAGCCAAAAAGGGATAGTTTTTAAAAGGTATTTCCCGGTTGCGTTTATAAAACTAATTTATACATATACTTAGTAAATAAATCAGCTCCTTATATGTATATATATAGTTAGATATCTTAATAGCACTTTACCTTATAAAATCTTTACGGAAAATGTTTTTCTTAAGGTTTTTAAATTTAATAAAACTTTAAAACGAATTAAAAATATCGATAGCTTTTTCGATTAAATTAAATTTTCCTAAAAAAATCGGATTTTATTTTTAATTTTCGAATACGATTTAATTTAAATAAATAAAAAATATTAACCGTATAAAAATACTACTAGAAAAACTGGATATAAACGGTAAAACGTTTAAAAATTTTAAACTTTAACTCTTAATTCGATATAAACTGGAAAATTATAAGCGATAATTTATCCGGCTGTTCCGGATTGCAAAAACCGTCCAGAATTCGGTTAAGAATAGTCGTCGATAGGGGCATAATAGGGCAATTTAAAAAAAGGTTAGGATTTGATAAAACCTAGTAACCGATAACATAATCTATTAATTTATCCAATTTAGTTCTAAGGTTACGTCTCCTTTAAGGAGAAAGTTAACGCATATAAAATGTTTTCTTATATTAACGCCTAATTTAATCTAAAATATTTCGGAAAAAATAAATCTCGGATTTTATAATCGTTACGAAATCTCCCTAGAGGAGACGTAACCGTGGAACCAAATTAAACAAATGGATAGATTATATTATCGGTTTCTAAGCTTTACCAAACCCCAACCTTACAGGTGATTTTAAACTGCCTAGTTATGCCCCTATCGACAACTATTCTTAACGGAATTCTAAACGGTTTTCGTAATCCGGAACAGCCGGACAAATTATCGTTCGTAATCCTCTTTATATCGATTTAAAAGTTGAATTTCGACGTTTTTAAATTCGTTATTGCCAATTTTTAATTTTGCTAGTAATTTTTTTATAAACCGGATATTTCTTAATATAAATTTACGTAAAAATCGATTGTTTCTGCCGTTTTAAATTAAATCGTATCCGAAAATTAAAAACAAAATCCGATTTTTTTCGGATAAGTTATTAATATCGACGGAAGTATCGATATATTTTGTTCGGCCGATTATTTTATTTAAATCGGGTAATTTAATTAAAACCGTTTCCGTTAAGATTCCGGAAATACGGAATATTGAGATTTTATATTTAAATTTAGCCGGTATATTTTGGTTGTATTAATTAATAAAGGTTTAAAAAGTTTTAAAATTAATTAAAGTTAAAAAAATCGTAAAATTAATAAAGGGTTACAAAGTAATTATATTATACGGACTTACAGTTTACTACAAAAAGCTTAATATTTCCTAAGTTATTATTTAAAATTCCCCTTGCCAAATTAATTAAAGGGTATAAAGTTTATTAAAGTCGAAGTTTATCGGTATTACGTAATAATCGGTTTCGGGATAAGGTTTTTTGCGACCGAAATATAATTTATCGTTACCGTAAAAACCATGAATAATTACCGTATTCGAAAATATTAAGTAAAATATTTATCGTATTAATTATTGGTATAATTACTTTATGTCATTAGCTCAGCCTGGATAATACGGCTTGAACCTAACGACCTTGCATAATCGTTACGAAAAAAAACCGTAAAATTAAAAGGCCAGTTTTTTAATATAACGTTTCAGGATTCGGTGCGTTAGCATATAACAGGGTTAGTTGGCCCGTATAACGCTTACCCGAATACGTCTTAAGTAAATCCAGTACACCTACTTTTTTAACTAGCTTTTTGCACTTAAAACAGATATATTTTAAATATAACTAAGTAATATAAATATCTTAATATTAATAAAAATTAAAGTCATACCTTAAATCTTAATATAATAATATTTTTTTTATTTTTATTATTTAAAATATATTATTACGAAATTATAAGTAACACGTTACGAAATCTTAATTAACTACCTTAAAATTAAAATAATCGGTAATAATTACGAAAATAAATTAATTTAGCAAAGTATATATTATATAATAAACTTTTATTTTAATAAAAACGCCTTTATATAGAAATAGAGTATTTACGTAAATAAGTTAAGTTATTAATTAATAAAGTAATTATTAATTAAAAGTAACGTTAATTAGTTTTAACGAATTTACGTTATAAATAACATATATAAAAATAAATTTATACGTTTTATAACGATATTAATAAAAAAGGTCGATTTTTATGTTAATAATAACCCGTTAATAAAACAGAGATTATTAAAGATAACTAAAATATTTAATAAAAATTTTAAAAGTTTTATTAAAAGCTTAAAATATAGCAAAAGTCTGAAGAAAAATATAAAAAAGATTTTTTCTTTCTTAAAAGATTTTACGAATCCTTGGCAAAACCTAGCGAGTAACGGCTTACAAAAAAAAACATTATCGTTATATTTATTAAAACGGTTTTTATTGTTATTTTTTTTACTTTCGTTATAAGGTAGCGGTAGATATGATAACGGGAAAGGCGATAACGGTTAAGAAAGTAATAAGAGTACCATTTTATTATCGAGCTTTTCGTCATTATTTTCAGATTTAAATTCGAACCCTAATTTGAATTTAAAAAGCGATTTAAACGATTTAAATAATAACGATCGGAAGAAACGTTATTATAATCGTAATAAGAAAAATAACAAAAAAAGGAAATATAAGAAGAAAAAGTCTAAGAAAAAAAATTCCGCCCTTCGTTAAAAGCGTTTCGATTCTACTTTAAATAAAGAAAATTACTTAAAGTAATTTAAAAATTAAGAACTTTAAAAAAACACTTTAAATTTCCTATTTAAAAAGATAAACTATAAAAAAGGAACAAAAGTTTTCTACTTTTAATAAGTTATATTTAACCAAGGTATTTATTGAAATAATACATTAAACGCCTTTAAAATTTAATACTGGAATTAAAAAAAGTTCGAAAATATTGAAAATTTTCCGTAAAACTTATATTATAATTAAAAAACCCCGTTAACGTTTTTTTTTTTTTTTTTTTAGAAAGAATTAAGGCAGTACCGTATTAAGGGAAAAAAGTAAATCGCCTTTATTACGAAATTTTAGAAATTAATTTGCAAAATTAAGGAATACGGTATAAAGCTAGGTAAGAATTAATAGGTTATTATGTTTTTAATTGCAGTTAAAAATAAATTAAAAAATTAGTATTAAATAAGACATTCTGTATTCTAGAAAAGTAATTATATAATATACGGTTTAATAAATCATTTTAATAATAAATTTTATTACCTCATAAAAAAATTTAGAAATAATAAAAACGGTAATAATAAGTTTAAAAACTAAAATTATAACGCTCGAAGTAGTAATAATAATAATGAGGCGGAATATACCGGTAATAAGTTTGTATAAAATGTTAAATCTAAATCCTTTTCTTAGAATTATAGAAAATACGATTATTTAATTAAGGCTTACCGAAAGTTTAAAAAACGGAATTAATAATAGTTTTTAAAACAGTTAACGTAATAATAGACGAAAGGGTAATAACGGTAAGTTTAATAACGGTAAGTTTAATAACGGTAAGTTTAATAACGGTAAGTTTAATAATAATAATAATAATAATAATAATAATAATAAGAATAAGAATAAGAATAAGAATAAGAATAAGAATAAGAATAAGAATAAGAATAATAATAAGAATAATAAGAATATTAATACTAACGTTAACGGTTAATAATATTTATTAAAAACATATTTTATTTTAAACGCTTTTAAGAATTTAAATAATTAACTTTTTACAAAATATTAAATTAAATATACCGTAAAATTAATTAATCCCAAATAAAAAAATTATAAAGATGTTTAATCGCGTTATAAAAAAAATTAAATGTATTATATAATAAAATAACTTTTTAAAAGGGGTTACCGTTTTTATTCGCAGAAGTAATGTATAGTATTTCGAAAATTTTAAATTTGAAAATATTAATATGTAAGGTCGTTAGGTTTAAGCCGTATTATCCAGGCTGAGCCCAAAATACGAAGTAATTACACCAATAATTAACACGATAGATACTTTACCCAGTATCTTCGAACACGGCAACTATTAATGGTTTTCACGGTGAGAAAATATTAATATATTAAAAAAGAATTTGATATATATTTTTAATAATATAGCTAATAATAAATTAATATTACGTTTAGAAGTAAGCATAAAGTTAATTATTAGAAAAGTTTAACAAAAGATTTAAAAACAAATATATATAAAATAAACTTTAAATTTTAATTTTTTAATTATATAATACGTATAAAGATAACCGTAACGAAATATTATAAAATTCGGAAATTAACGTATTTATTATAAATAATGCTAAAACTTGGATGTTAAAATAATTGTTAAATATATAAAATAAAAAGTTTAATAATTATTACCAGAAAAGGATTAATTTAAACCGAAATAATTAATATAGTTAACTAAGATTTTAAAAAGATTAAAAGTAAATATAACTCGATCGTTTTACTATATATATTATATATGCACATATTTCCGTTCTAGGTTTTTTTAAAGAAATTATTTTATAAACGAAAAAAATATTTTAACCGAAATTATTTAATTAATAATAACGGTACAATGTTAATTATAATAAACGTCTTTAACCGATGTTTTCTTTTAAACGTACGAATAAAAAAACGTTTTATAAGCGGCTTAATTAATAAAACTTAAAAAGAATATACGTTAGAAATGGTATAAAGTAAAATAAACGAGATTTTAAAAATTTTATAAGCCTTTATTATTAATAGAAAATTTTTAATAATAAAAGCAATATTATGGAAGTTTATTTTTTAATATAGGTATTTATGTTATTTTAATATAAAAGAGTTAAAATAATTTTTATAATAATAATAAATATAAACTTAAACGAAATAAACGTTAAATTAATTATTTATAAAGTTGATACTTAAATTAAAATTATTAAAATATGTTTAAAAAACCCTTAAAAAAGGAATATATATTAAAAAATAATTTTAATATAATTCAAGTTAAATTAAGCCCGTTATTATTATTAATAACGCGTATTATAACTTACTTATGAACCATATTAGCCGTTACCGCGTTTTTAAAGCGCATAAAATTAACAACGAGGTATAATAATATTTTTGTATATATATAACGAACGTAAAAATAAAGTTAGTATTAAATAATAAAACTGTTAAAACTTTCTATATTAATAAAGAAAAGAATTCGAAATAAATTTATATAAAACTTTTGATAATATTAAAAAATTTAAATTAATTAATTTTAGTTTTTAAAATTCATATTAAAACGGTATTCTAAAACGGAATATATAATTCGTCTAAAAAACGTTTGTATTATAATTAGCAGCAGTCACAGTAATTAAATGCAGAAATCTAACAAAGTGCGCATAGTTATTCTAGGAAAAACTGAAGAAATCTGAGGGCAATCGCCCTTATATATACGTTCGGTTATATAAAGGATAGTTCCTGGATAAAGGCTATTTTAAGCAAAATTTGCAACCTAGACGCACCAATTGTCGATACGCCCTTTTACGTTAAGTAACTTTGTTTACGGAATCTTTAAAATTAGATTTAAAACTTTAAGAAAAATTATTAAAAAGTTATGAAAATTTTCAATTTATATAAGATTTAAACCTTTATCTTTGTTATTTTTATCAAAATAAGGCTATATAATTAACCGTTATATCAAAAAACCGACCTTTTCGCTTTACCGTTTTTTCGCAACCGTCCCGGAATACGGGCCCACTTTTTCCGAACATTTCGGATTAAGCTAAACGTTAATATAAAAAAACGCTTTATATCCGCCAACCTATTACGTTAAAGGTTTTATAGCTTTAAAAATCGGTTTTATTTTCTAACAGCAATACTAATAAATAATTAAAATCATTGTTTTTAGATCTTTTTTTATAAAAAGCTATTAAATAAAGGTTTTTTTCCGGTTAATAAAGAATATAAACTAATTATAAGTTACATATAAAATATTAACGGCTTTAAATAAAAATTAACGTAAAAGGTTATAAGTACATATAAATAGGTAATTTCATAAGAAATTAAAACCTTAAAATTCACAAATAAATAAATACATTTAAGTAATTATAAAAAAAATGCTACGGTTATCGCTTTTAATAACGAAAAACAGGTTTTAATAAGAAAACGCCCTTTTTTCCGTATAAAAGGAATTTAACGGGATTATTCTTTTACTAATTACTTTAACCAAATCTTAAATATTTTCTAATTTTCTTATATTTTCTTAAATTCTAAATTAATTATAAACCGCTTGAAATTTACTTTAGTAAGTAACTTTATAAATCCGTTAATAAAATTATTTTTACTTTTTACGGATTAAAAGCTAATATTTCCTTTCTGAATCTTTTAACGTATATAATAATATTTAATTTAAATATAACTTTTTTTAGTATTATTCATATTTCTTTTACTTATTTAAACGTACCTATATTATTTTTTAAAATAGAAATAAAACCTTTAAGTATAAGCCTTAACTTTGTTAAAAAATATCTAATTTTAACTACCATTATAACCATTATTCCTATTTTTACGTATTTTATTTCCGTAATATATTTAATAATAACATTTTATATTTTCGAAATCTATAAAATAAACGTTCCAGTTATAAAGAATATATAGCTTATCGTAAACTTTATTAACTTATAGTTATCCGTAAAGTTTATATTTATTATTTTAAATACTTTTAAATTATTATATTTTTAATATAAATAATCTTTTTATAATTTTCGGTATTAAAAAGATATATTTAATATACCGTTTAAGTATTTCGGCAATTTTTTAATATATTTCTAATATTTAAATAACGGGTTATTTATAAATTTTACCTAAGTTAACGTTATAAACGCTATATTTAATTTATTAATATAATTCGAAAAATTAAATTTCCTTACTAGGTTCTTATATTTAAACGTTTTTCTTTAACTAGCTACGCCGTTATATTTCATAACATCCTTTAAATAATCCTTAACGAATAATATAAACTCTTTTTTTATCCCGTTTAAACTAATTAACTTTAATAATGTTTTAATATATTATTATTAATTTAATCTAACATTTTTTATTAATAAAAAACGGATAATTCGTATGTTTAAATATTAATCCGTATTACTTAAATCCTTAACCGAAACGTTTTTAATAATCCTTTTAGCTATATCCGTAAAACGCTATTTACTAAGGCCGAAAAGCAGGAAATTATTTACGTATAAAATGATAACGTTTCTTATTTTAGGATTATAATATATCGCGTTATCCGAAATTAACGGACGGAAACCTTATTTCGCAAATATCTTTTTTATTTTTTCTTGTTAAGTAATTCCGGCTTATTTTAAGCTATATAATAAGTTTACTAATTTAATAATTTTCTTAAAGAAAAAACTATATATCTGCTTATCCTTTAAATACGTATTAAAATATTCTATTAATATTAGAAATTGATTTATATAAATATTTTTCTTTAATTTGCCGTTTAAGTACGTAACAATAAAATTTATCTAAAATATATACTAGCTTAAAAAGGCGGTTAACGTTATCAAATTTTTTTAATATATTACTTTTACGGTATTAACTACAGTTTTATTGTAGTTAATTCCTTTTCGCTATATAAATCCTTTTACATAAATACGTACCTTATTTTTTTTTTAACTTTCCTATAAACGTATATTTTTTTTAACATTTATTTAATATTAATAAAATGCCTTTAAATAACTTTCCTAAAAAGCACAAATTTAAAGATTTTACGCAAGAAGTTTTTTTTTTAATTTTTATAAAAATAACCTTAAGCTATATTTTTCGTTTTAAGCTTTTTATAACTTCCTTTAAAAATAAGCCGTTATCTATAGCCGTAAACAACTTATAAGTATTAATATTTAATATATTAAATACCTGTTTGTATTCGTAACCGTTTTAAATAACTTAATTAACGTGTTTAAAGGTACTAAAACGGTTTTTATCGTTATTTAACGTTAATAAGTTAAAATAGAAAATATATAAATTATTTTCGTTTTCGCTTTTTTATATTAAAGCTAGCTTTAACTTTTAAATTAATTTTAAGGCTTTATCTAAGGCTTTTAAAGTATATAACTTAAGGATAACTTTCTTTAAGCGTCCCTTTTTACGTTTAACTTACCTAGTTTCTTAATCCGTATTATTCTTTAAAATAACGTTATTATTTTTATTCTTTATTTTTACGCTTTACTTTTAACGGTATTTCACACGTTTTAATACAGGCTATAAAAATAATTAAATAATATTCTTAAAGTTAAAGAGTTTACTTAACTTTTTTAGGTTTTCGTAAATAATAATATATAATATTATAAATAATTTACCGCCTTCTAACAATTATACCTTATAATTATATATCCCTTAATAACCTAATAATATTTTTTTATTCTGTAAATTATTAACTTTTTTAATTTAGTTTAATAATTTTAATTAATTAAAATTATATATTTATTACCGAGAATTCGTAAATAACCGTTATTAGATTTATATAATATATTCGGTTTAAATACGTTTTTAAAATATTTGATTAATATTATATTTTCTATTATAAACTAACTTATTCTATTAATAATATACGTTATTATCATTATTACAACATCTTAAAAATATATAAAAAAATTTATTTATACAAAAATCGTACGCGTTTTATTTTAAAAACATTATATTCCTTCTTTTATAATTCCGTTTTAATATTAATTATATACATTAATAATTACTAATTTGGTACTTTTTATAACGCAGAAATTCTTAATTATCGTTATACCAAACTTTTTGCCGCCGTTAAAATATAAAATTTATATTTTTTTATATCTGCCTTTTTCGTCCGGTAATAATATTTTTAAACGTTTTATAATTTGGGTACTATACGCGTATAAATTCTATTAAATCTCGTTTTTACTTTTAAACAAATAATATTTTTTATAATATAATAAATCGTTTATAATAAAATTAAAATAACTTTTATTTTCGATACTAATAAGTTTAATTAACTTTATATCGTATTAAATAATTTTTCCTATATATTTCCCTTATTTTTAAAGGTTTATAAATAATATTTTCTGTATTTCTTTTTTGTCGTATGCTATATAAAGAATATATTTCATATCGTTAAGGTTTAAATTTATCTTTATAAACCTTTTAATAATTTATATTAATCGTTTAATATCAAGGTAATAAAGGCGGTAATACTAAAAGATAATTTTCTTTATAACTTTATCCATTATTAAAACCTTCCTGTTTTTAAAAACGTTCGAAAATACGTATTTTAAATTATTTATTAAGTTATCGCCGTTTTCCTCACCGGATATTTTCCTTAGTACGTATTCTTATTAATAATTTTTATCGTTTATTAAATCCGGGGCCTTAATAATAGGTTCCGGCTTTCCATAAAGCTATAGAAAAAATCCTTTTCGAAAAACGTTAATTATTAACAACTAAATCCTATTAAGGTTTATTAAAGCGTTACAATTTAAATATCCTCCTTTTCTATAAAATATCTCCCTAGAAAATACCTTTAAAAAAAGTTATTAATATATAACGTATATTTAACTATAATTTTATTTCTCTCTTTATTAAGCCTTTTTAAAAGTTATTTAATAATACTATCAAAAATAGCAATTACGAGTTCTTTATCCATTATAATTTAAATTCTCCTAAACTTAATATTTATCATAATATTTTTTTTAAAGTTGCTAATATTATTCGTAATGTTAACGTTTATTTTTAAGTCTTGAAGCAATTTATTTAAATCGTTCCCGTAAAAGGAATAAATATATAAAAATATAACGTTTCTTATAATAATTCCTTTAAAACGTTTACTTTCCTATAATTTAAAGTATTTAATTATGATAACTCCTAAGGCTTTAAAGTATTTAACTATTACAGCTTTTTAAACTTCCTTTTAAATTATTTTATCGTACTATTATATAAAATCCTTAAGCTATTATTTTTTAACGTAAACGTTAAAAGTTTTTCCGTTTAATCGGTATAAATTCTTTAAGCTATTAAAAATAAATTACTTTTCGTTTTTATTATCATTATAAGCGTTACGAAAATTATTACTTTAATTATTTTATCCATTATTACCCTAATGTTAACCACGTTTTCTTTTTTTTCCTTTACCGTTTCTTTTTTTTTTTTTTACGGCTTAAAACAATCCTTCGCTAAGTACCCGTATTTGCTATAGTTAAAACAAAATAACTCTTTATTTTTATTCTATACGGGCCTATTATTTCGGGAATTATTATTATTATTATTATTTCCTTTTCCCTTACCTCTTTAAGCGTTATAAGATTTCCCGTTTTTTTTTAACGCGGTTATGGAATTCGTTATTAAAGTTATTAATTAACTGCTGGAAAAAGTAATTAGTTTACCTAAGCACTAATTAAATCGTTTTGCACCAGCTGCTTATATAATCCTTTATAACAGTAAAAAAATATAATAATTTATTCCTTTAATCCGAACTTTATACCATAGCTCTTAACTTTTTATAATAACTTTTAAAACTTCGTAATAAATTATACAGGGTTTTCTTTATTATATATAATCTTATTAAACTTTTTCTAAAAGCACCTTTACTTAGCTTTACGTATAACTACGTAAGTTTTCCTAAACATTTTTAACATTTTCGTTCCTTTCTTAATACCTATAATTAACTTTAAAAACGCCCTTTTATACGTTTTAATAATAGCCTTTACGAAACGTAACTAATTAACCTATCTTAACTTTATTTCGTTCTTATAATTATTCTTTTTAAAGGTAAAAATTAAAACGTTACTTCAAAACTTTTAATTAACCTATCTTACTAAATAATTTTCTTTATTTAGCAAAAAATTAAAACGCTTCCAACGTAACTTTATATTATTACTAAACTTTTTAAAATCCTTTTCTTTTTTTTTAAACGAATATCTAACTCGTTAAAGCTATCTAAGCTATTAAGGCTTAAAATGCTGCTAGAAATACTAAAAAAACTATCGCGATAGTTTTTTCGCTTTCGGAAACCTTTAGATAAATCTAAAAGTAACCTATCCGAATCGCTGGAATCCCTGCGTACTATACTTTTTTTTTTCGTAACTTTTTTTTTCTCGCTTTTTTCCTTTTTCGAAAAATCAAGCTTTTTAATAAACCACTTCCTTACCTTCGTTTTGCCTTTTTTTAAATGGTTAATTTTTTTTTACGTTATTTTCGACGGCGATAAGGGCCTTTTATAAATTTCCCGCCCCTTAAGCGTTTCGTAAAGCGTTTCTGCAAATATTTATACTTTACGAACTTTATATCACTTTTAATTAAAACGCTTTTTATTAAAATACGCCCCCGAGCTGGGGCAAATTTAACAATCGTTTTACGATACTGTTCATTCGTTTTATCATATCGTCGCTTTTCTTTTAATAAAGCTTTAAATCTTTAATTTTATTTTCGACCAATTTATATCTATATTTTCGTATCTTAACGTCCTTCTTAATTTTATTTAAGTTAATACCTAAAAATATATAAAGTTTGCTTAGTTTTAATTAGAGTTGTTATTTCTATATAAAGGTTTTATATCGGTTTTTTAGCTGTCGTTACTAAAGTAATAAGGCTTTTTCCGAAAAAGTTTCGAAAGTAAATCCTTTTCCTATTACTACGCCTATTACGAGCTTTTATTTTTCCCCCTTATTATAAAACATTTCCTTTTAAGGGTCCATTTAATTCAGAAAAAAAGGAAATAAATCGTTATTCGTATACTTTTTATTCCGTATAAAAACGAAACCCTTACTAAGTAAGTTACTTTGTTCGACTGCAAGAAACTACCTTGTGATACGTTTTTACTGCTTGCTTGCTATCGTTAACCGCTAATTTTTTCTTAAGTTAGCTAAACGACTTCTCTTTAAATCCCGTATTTTCTTTATTAATTTAACCTCTAAATAATTATTTCGTTTAATATATTACGGTTATTAATTAATTAAAAGATATTATTATATCAGCAGTTATAAAAATTAAATACAGGAATTTAATAAAGTGCATATAGTTATTTTAGGAAAAACTAAAAGAATTTAAGGGTAATCGTTTTTATATATACGTTTGGTTATATAAAGGATAATTCCTAGACAAAGGTTATCCTAGGCAGAATCTACAGCCTAGATACACTAGCCACGGGCACCTAAAAGTACCAATTGCCGACAATAATTATTTAAATACGCATTTTAACCTATTTATAAAATTACGATATAAAGGTAATAACTTATATATTAAATTATATTAAATAATTAACAATTAATTAGATTATATCGTAAATGTATTATAAGTAGGCGTTAAGTAATAAAAAGTAAATATATAAGCCGGATAATCCGTATTTCCGTATTATTAACAGCCGTTATATAGTTTTAATTAACGAAAATTATCGAATTAAAACTAAAAACCTGGAAATACGAAATATTAAAAGTTTATTTTTAAATTATTAAGCTATTTATAATTACAAAGTTTAATTGTTAAAAAACGATTAGTTTTTATTTATACCGTATATACGAGTTTATAATAAGATAAATATAATAAATTAAAAAAATAAATTGCTTAATTTAATAAACGATATAAAGTTTTTATTTTTTTATAACGTCAATTCCGTTATCGATTTCGAAAAAAAGACATTAACGTTTATAATTATAATAATAACGTCGTATTAAATAATTAAACGAATAATAAACCGAAAAGTATAAAACGAAAATAAGGTAAACCGAAAAAGATTAAACCCGAATTATATATATATAAGGTACTTAACGAAAACCCCGAAATTATAACGGCCTTAAGTTAAATAAGCGTTAATTTTTATACGGACATTTATAAATTTAATTTTTTTAATAAATCGAAAAATAGTTTTTACGAAAATTTAAATAATTAGGATATAAGTTAATAAATTTATAAATAAATATATATACGTAATATATTTATTAACAATATTTACCGTTTATTTAACGTATATAACAGGAGGTTTAGTTATAAGGAAATTATAATTAATTTTAAATAAAATATATAATTTAAAGCTATTTATAAAGAAATCAAGGAAAACTTATAACGGGGAATTTTTACCTTTAAATTAATACTTAGAGTTATTAAAAGTTATATGATAAATATTAACTAGGTTTTATAAAAAAGTATACGTTAATAAGCGAATTAAAAAAAAAATAAAGTTCGTATTATTATACGTAGTTTTACTTAACGATAAGGAATTAATTATAATAAAATAATTATAACTACCGTGTATACGGTATATTAACGTATCTTTATAACGTTTATAACGTTTATAAAGTGATATATTAAATCAATTAATTTTATCGGTACTTATTTAAATAATAAATATAAAAATAGTTTATTAAACATTTTTCTTTATTATAAAAATATTTCGATATATATTTAAATAAAAAATAACGTTTGAATTTTACGTTTAAGAAAATTATTAAATGAATTAACCTGTTATATAAATTAGAATAATCCGGTACCGTATAATATACAAAATCTAAACGATATTCGATAAATAAGGTTTCGAAATATTATTATCCGATAATATACTATACCTTAATATAAAAACTCGTAACGAACTCGTTTTATACGTCGATAATTTCTTGTATTTTAACCTTAATAAAGTATATATAAAAATTATAATAAACTTTATTATTAATAACGTCCCGATAAATAGTATAAAAACGGTAAATTAATATTTTAATATACGTATTATTCGATTATTCGAAATAAATAACGTTTATTTTAACTAAAAGTAATATATTAATATTATAAAAATAAAATCGAATTTTTTTAAAGAAATATTTAAATTACTTTATACATTATAAAAAGAAATTTAATAAATAATATTATTTAAATATATAATTAAAATAAATATATCGTTTTTAACGTTTATTTAAATATAATTTATAAATAATCCGTTCTTTAAATATCGAAAATATATTAAATATTTTTAAAATATTTAAAAAAAAATTATTCTGTTAGAAAACGGGTCGCAATTCGGAATATCGCTGTTATTCTAATTGATCTAGGTTATGGGAAAGGTGTGGGAGTAGCTAGGACTGGGCTACATATATGCAAAGAGTGGGTCTGTTGCGTTTACCCCTCCGTTACCCTAGGGACCCCCTATACCTAATTCCTTTAGCTACCACATATATCCCAATACGCTCTTATAGCTAAAGGGATTTTTAAGGCCCTTAAAACTATTTACAGCTTCGCCGGCGCCTTTAAGCCTTTAAACTTCCGTCTTAGCGTTTTTATTTATTAATAACCAGCTTGATATTTCTTAGGAGGCTGGTTATATAGGTCCTCTAAGCCGTTAAAAATAAAGTAAGCTTCGTTTTAATGGACTTAACCTTCGTTGCGTAAATTTTCGCTATTCTTTTTTCCGTCGCTTTTTTTTGCTTTCGGGCAGTCCTTTACCTTGTAACCGTATTCGCTATAGTTAAAATAAAGTGGTTCGTTTTTCTTGTTCTATAAGGGCTTGCCATTTCGATCGTTATTCGCGTTATTGGCGTTGTAACTTTATCCTTCCGACTTTTTCTTGCTTTCCTTGTTATCCTTACTTCGAAATTCGGCGATGAAGTTGTTATAAACCTGGTTAATAATAGTAATTAGGTACTGGCGAAACGTTCTTTTTATCCGTAATTTCCAGCCGGCGGCGCCTTTATGTTTTTTATTCCGAATGGTATTAAAAAAAAAGGTGATTTGCTGATTAACGTTAACGGGTATTTCGATTTCGTTATAACGGCGGATTAGGCGTTTGAATTCGACGATATAATCAAACGCGGACGTTTTTTTAGGGTTCTATCGAAGAAATTGCAGTTAACTAAAAATATTTATCTGTTGGTTAATACCTTTAGCTCCGTATAAACGCTTTAAAATCTTGAACATATCCGTACTTTTTGTAAGACCGGCGACGACTGCTATAGGACCTTCCTTAACGTTAGCGATAACGGCGGCGGCCAATTTGGCTTCGTTAATATAGGTAAGCTTCGCCGAATCGCCGTTCCGATAATTAATCGCTATTAAAGCGACCTAAAAGGCCGTTTTTTACATTTCCCAGTTATTACTATTACGGAGACGATTTTCCTTACTAAGCTTAAAATCGAAGTATTTCTAATTTAAATACGTATCCATTTTTTTCGTAGTGGCGTTACTTTCGTTCGACAGCTTAGCGAACGCCTTTATAAATTATTTTAGATTAAAGGCTTAACTTTCCGTATTTTTTGCTATTGTGGTTATTTTCGTTAACGTTGTTACCGAATTAGTAGATTTCTTTTGTTACCGAATTAGCAGACTTTCTTTGTTACCGAATGGCAGATTTTTTCGTTACTAACCGATAGCTAGACTTTTTGCCGTTTTTTCCGGCGGTTCTGTTAGACGTTAATTACGCCGACGAGCCTTTTCCGCTTAGTATTCGGCCGTAATCCGTTACGTTTTGCAGACGCTTTTTTTTTCGAAGCGATTCGAGGGTACCCGTAACGCCTTCTTTTTTAAGGCCGGGATATCCAGTTGCCGTTGCTGTTACACGCCTTTTCGCGCCGAGCCTGGTTTCTTTACCTTCCTGCGCCTACTGCGCCTTTTTCCAAGCGGTATTTCGAATTGCGTACAAAATAGGTGGTTTTTGTCAGATATAGGGGACATCAGTTGTGTTGTTGTATTAGGCTAAGTTGCGTATGTTTCTCGTACGCGTACAGCTTTTCTGTAGCCTAGCAACGGAATATATATCTTCCGATCAAAAGGACCCTTTCCGTATATAAGGTACGTTTAGCACCCCCTGCTAGCTAACATACCCCCTTAACGCCTTAAAGCATTTATGGCGTTAATCGTTACATATCATCACTTCCTAAAGCCACAGCTTTTTATTCGACCTTTTTTCCGGCAATTAATTCCTCCTAATTAGCTAGTTCCTTTTCTAAAATCACTCGTAAGGTATTTCTCCGCCGTTCGAAGGTTTCCGTAATATCTATTAGTCCTAACTGCTCTTTAAAATACCTAAACGGTTCGCGTAATAGGGTTTTAGTTAATCCATTAGCCAGTATATCGCTTATAAGCATATAATCCATTTTAATCAAGTCTTTTTTTACAGCTTTTCGTAACTAGTAGTTATATATATTTACGTACTGCAGTTTCGTTTGTAATAAGGTAACGTTAACGTTAATAAACCGTATCGTCTATTAATTATCGCATTACATATTTAACGGTTTAGTATTTAAGGTAATTCCCAGCTTTTTAATTAATCGAAAGCTAAACAAAGTTTTTTTTGCAACTTACGTAAAAAATAATAACTCTGTTTCGGTTATAAAAATAATTACTATATCTTGCTTATTCGCCCGTTATTTTATTATTCCTTTAAATAATTTCATAACGTAAGCTTAAGAATTTTTTCGATCGATTGTATTATCCGCGAAAAAGGCGTCGTTTTAAGTATTTAACGAATTTTCGCCTTCGAATTATAACGTTAACGTTTTAATCCCGATTAGGTATAGTATAACTCGATCAGCAGCTTTATAATATACGTCGTTAAGGTTTAGGTTAAAACGGGCGAATCGGGATACGGCAAAGGATATATCGGGTCGCGTATTAATCGTTACATAAAAAATAGAACCGATCTTTTTCTAGTATCTGTTAATAAAACTTGGATAAGCCAGATCAAGATTCGGCAGTAACTTAACGCTAATCATAAACGTCTTTAGAAAGCTATTCAAACTTTTTTTAAAAACTAAGTTAACCAGCTTATTTATAAAGTCGGATTGGGATAACCAGATTTTTCTGTTAGGTCTGTCTCTGATCACTTCGATACCGAGGAATTACTATAAGTCCTTACCCCCTGTAAGAATATACCGTTCCCGAATTTGCTAAATTAACTAATTAACGAAATCTTAATCTTCCTTACGATATACTGTTACGATATCGTCCACGAAAAAAAAGATAAGTACCTCTTAACGAGTAAAGCAACAAGGTTTATAAGGAACGGGATTAAATCCCAGTCTTTTAAGCGTCCCGGTAAAGTCTTTCTGCCATAACAATGGCGACTCCTTTAAACCGTATAAAACCTTCCTAATCAGGAATATCTTGCCACGTTACGGGTACCCTGGGGGTGTTTTTATGTATACTTCGTAAGGTAGGTTAGCGTTAACGAAGGCGTTAATAACGTTATATTACTTCAGTTCTAGGTCGAATCTAGCCGTAATAATTATTAAGGTTTTAAATAACTTTCCAGTTAAAGTAAATGCGTATATATTACCACAAACGTTTTTTAACTGTTAATCGCCTTGTACGACGAGACGTACTTTGCATTTTTGCAATTAGTTATATTTGTTAAATTTGTAAACGTACACCTATATATACCCTAAAACCTATTTCCTTTTAACAGAAAATTAATTAACGACTTTTTAAAATCGTATTTTTTTATAACTTTACAAATAAACCTTTTCGGCTTTACGAAATATTTTCCTTAAAAGGTATGTACTTAGCTTTTTATAACTTCGCGGCGGTAATGATAAATTACGTTTATATATCCGGTTTCGCAACTTAAAGATTTTGTATATCTTTATATTAAAATTTTTCCGATTAAAATAATACGTATTTCGGGTAATTAACTTTTTTAAACTTCCGTAACTTACCGGCCGATTATCGATTATACTAACAAAATAAACTATTCGTTTTACGTTAAACGCGGCTTTCTATATTTTATAATCGTACCGATAACCATTTTTTTAATACGGAACGTACGGGAAATTTACGTTTACAACCCGTAAAGTACCTTCGTTTTTTACCGTTACCCTGGGTTAAATAACGTAATAAGAACTTAAAGTTACCTTTATTATTTCCGTCGGCACAATAATCGTAACAGTTATTAAAATAAACGTTAGTAAAAGTAATTATCTAAAAAACGGAAATAGTTCGAATATAACGGTTGTATAAAGGTAATTAATCTTATACGAATAGGCTTATTTTTCCTTATTCCGTACGTTTTATATACTTATGCCATTCTGAAATTACCTTTTTTATTTAACCGGTAATTAAATTATTCCGCTTAAATTTTTATTTTTTTTTTATATTTATATATTTAAGTAATTTAAACCTTAATCAGGTATTTTTACCTGTCGTAATAACTTTTATAACTTTTTTTTTGTAACGTACAAAAAGTCGTTTTTTAAGTTTTTGATATTACCTAAAAAAATAACCTTTTCGTTAAATTATACGTTTTGAATAGTAACAACCTTATTAATCAGCAAATTCCAAATTTCGTAAATATTCGTAAATCGGTAACCGATTAAAAAGCTAATTCAGGCTTTAGGATTTAGCTTTTAAAGTCTTTATTTTTTCTTTATAACGGTAATTATTATAATATAGGCTATATAACCGTATACTTACAAATAGGTTTATTAAAGCTTCCGATTAAATATTGCAATATTATCTTTATACGTTAGGTAAATATAATAAACCTTATATAAGCTTTGCCAAAAAAGTACGTATTTAAAGGTACGGTTATATAGATACATTGCTATTTTAAAAATATATACGATTAAGAACGAAAGTAATTTAACGTTATTTCGCATCGTAATTGCTTTTTTCTTAATTATACCCCTTAAACGCTTTGCACCCCCGTTTTAAACCTGGGTATATAGTATTAAAGGCTTAAGTTTAATGCTAAAAAAAGGCGACTATAATATATTTCGAAGTTAGTAATTTTTCAAAATTTCGTTATCGCATTCGATTACCTATAAAAAAACCTTGTCCTAATTTTTTAAAATTCCTAAAAAATATTCGAACGTTATAATTAATATATTTTATTTATAGTTCTTAAAATAAATATCCCAGATAAAATCTAAGTACCTATCGATAACAAACATAACGTATCTATATCCTTCAGGGTTTTTTTCAAAATCCGTAAAGTTAATAACGATTCGTTATCCTAATCGGGAAACTCCTTCCCTCAGCTCTCGGCGTATTTACCTCTTAGCTTTCGCCTTGCCACATATTTAGCATTCGATTATTATAAAACCTTTCAGGCATATTCCCTTTATATAAAACTACAATTAAACGATTATTTCGGGCCTAAAATATCCTAATCTTAGGTGCCAAATAATACCGTTACCGATTCGTAATAATCTCGCTATATATAAATTAACGTTTCGTCTATAAAATACGAAAACTACATAGGTAACTATTACGTTAATATTTTCGATAACGAATTAATTAAACTTATCTATCAGTATAATAATTACCTAATTATACTTATCTCGAATAAAGTTATTAATTCCTTAATTATCCCATTAATACCCCTTTTTTCGGAACTGCCGGAAAAATACTAAATTACATACGAAATCCTTATAATAGGCCACGTCGTACAAATATAACGCTTTTAAGTTTTTAAAACTTTAAAGCAATATATCTACTTTTCCGTATCCTCTAATCGGGACGAAACTATTCCCTATATACATTCCGTCGCCTTAAATCGTTATCCTATAATTTAGGAACCTGCTAATAAAATTAAAAATATATATCGTAAATCTTAAATCCAAAATAAACGAATTCCTTAAAAAGTAAAACGCGGCATTTACCGTATTACGTTAATCAAAAATTAAAAAATACGCCAAAACCCGTTTTATTCCCTTTAGGAATTAATTTATCTTTTAGGTAATTATCTTCTCCATAACCTTCAACAAGCGATTAATTTTTTTCTTTAAAAATTAATCGGAAATAATTCGTTTTTAAATTAACCCTAAAATTACCTTATTAAACTTAAATTCTGCTAAAGTTTTATTAAAAAACGCGTAATAATATTAAGGTAACTTATAAATAAGGTTTAAGTACGTTTTATACCGAATCCTTTATACGTTTAACTTTTAACGCTTTCGTTTATTACTGCTGTTATTTCGGCCCGTTTAAAAATTTTTACAACCGCCTTATTTCGGCTTACGCCTTAAAGTCTTCCCTTACGGTTAAAAATTATCCTTAATCTTTTCCTAATCAAAATCGTCCTAATTAAAAAAATCCGCGGGTATCCCGTAAAACGTTAAAAACGTTATTTTGATATTTTTCGATATAAGTTATAAATAAATTATAATCCAGTAATTTAAAAAATTAACTGCTATTTCCTAATAATTAATCGTACCATTATCAATTTCGGCCTTTTTTACTATTTAAAACGTAATTATCCAAATCCTTATAATAAAAGCTAATATTATATATAAGTTGTTTATTTATACGATCGTCGTTTTCGTCTTTAGAACTTTATATCGTTATCCCTGGGCCATAATCTTTTACCACTTTATAATTTATTCGTTTAGCTTTTTTACCGACTTCGAAACTTACTTTAACTTTTCGCGGTACTTTCGTTAAATATTAATTAAAAGCCTATTATTATATATTTTACCGGATTCAGCCAATTTAACGTATTACTTCCGTAAATTTTTTCCTAGAAAAAGGCTTATTTCCTTAATTGCTGGAAATATTAATTCCAAAACTTATTTTATAAAATCGTTATTATTTTTTCGGAAAATATCGTATTTACGATCTTTATAAATATATACCGTAAAGTCTTAATTATAAGCTTATTTACTTTCGATCGTTATCTTAAAGGTATTTGTTAAATAACCGGTATAATTGATTTTTTCGTAAATTCCTTCGAAAAATATAAATATAATTAAAAAACCGCTAAAAATATTTATTCGTATCGTATAACGGATTTATCGTTTCGGATACAAAGTTATATCAAGTTTTGTTAATTTAACAAATTACGGAAATAACTAATTAAAATCGATATAATCCCATATATTAAAGGCGTACGCTTTAGCTTAAAACTCGTTTTTAAAGCGGTTCTAATCCTTAGGTCCGTTATAAATAACGGAAAACGTTAACGATACCGTTATTATTACAATTAATAATATATACGAATAATTACTACTAATATACAGCTTATATCGTTTTAGTAACAGCTAATTAATTAATAATAACGCGAATTAAACGAATAAAACTTTTAATTGTCAGATATAGGGGATATCAGTTGTGTTGTTGTATTAAGCTAAGTTGCGTATATTTCTCGTACGCATACAGCTTTTCTGTAGCCTAGCAACGGAACATATATCTTCCGATCAAAAGGACCCTTTCCGTATATGGGGTGCGTTTAGCACCCCCTGCTAGCTGACAGTTTTAGATGTTAATTAAGGGTTAAAAATGTCAAGAAACGGGAGCCAGAAGATGTTACCATGTTAGGAAACGGGTCGCAATTCGGGATATCGCTGTTGTTTTGATTGATTTAGGTTGTGGGAAAGGTGTGGGAGTAGCTAGGACTGGGCTACATATATACAAAGAGTGGGTCTGTCGCGCTCACCCCTCCGTTGCCCTAGGGACCCCCCACACCCAATTCCTTTAGCCACCACATATATCCCAACATATTCGATATTAAAAATTAAACGAAAAATATTTTCCTTACGTTTATAATAAATTAAACCTATTTATAGTAATTATTATAAATTTTATAAATAATCTTAATAAAATTAAATGCATTATTAATTATATGTTATTTATAATAAAACATTTAATAATATAAATATTAAAACGATAATAAATTATTATAAAATATATTTCGAAAATTAAATATATATTGTTAAATAAGATTTACTATTTTTATAGTAACCCTTTTGCTATTTCTGCAGTGGCTCTACTTTTATCTGGTATACTTCTGGCATACCCGCTAGTTCGTATTTAATTTTCCCTTAAAAACCCCCTTATAAAAAACACGTTTATTTTTAATTAATTTATTAAGGTACACCCTTATTAATAAAACTTATAATAAATTCCAGTTATATTATAATAATATTTCCTAAACCAACGTATTTTAAAGCGTTATAATATCTTTATAACCTTATATAATAGTTAATTATCGTTAATCGTATTAATTATAGCTTAGGTCTAGCTTAAAATAACCTATTACGTATTAAGGACGGTACGTAATAGTAACAAGTTTTTGCTAACAGCGTTTAAAGTTTAAGGCAGCCGTAATAATTAAGGTAATTACTACCTTAAGCGCTGTAAACGGCGCTACGGGTACCGATAAAGTTATAAATACTGTTAACGATATTATTATTATTATTATTATTATTATTATTATTATTATTATTATTATTATTATTATTATTATTATT
>QJNZ01002372.1:0-18940 GCA_004155055.1 Monosporascus sp. CRB-8-3
AAAAAAAAAAAGGGGGGGGGGGGGGGGGGGGGGGGGGGGGGGGGGGGTATGGATAGGAAGTAGTAGTAGGCAATGGACCTTGCTTTGCGGTCCGGTCCAATCGACGGCTTGGCGACAAACGGATCATTAAAATGTCCCGTCACAATGGGGATCTGCCAACATCCAAAACCCGCCACCAGAGTCTCTCACAATTGGGACTCTCTCTGGTTCTCTGCTCTGTATCCGCGCGATCCGCCTTATCAAGAGTGAGACAATGGTTCTCGTTGAACAGCTCGCTGCTTCGGCTTAATGATCTCTTGCAAGCTGCAGATGGTCAAGGCCTCTCGAGAAGCAAAATGCGCGAGCTTCTTAATGAGAACAATAGTGCGACTGGGAAGATCGCTGCACGCGAAGAAATAGCCTTGGGGAACAGCAGTGTACACGCCACACTGAGGACCAGACGTATTATTGTTTGTACAAGTTAGGACAGGGTTGAGGCTTCGAGGTCTGACTCCAATATCGTAGTGGCGTTTCGTGACAACTTCAAAGAGATGGGACGAAGTCGATATGTCGGGATAACAGACGGAAGACATGGTATTACATACAAGGACATAATCATAAGAAGGCTCACGTTATCATACTACATTTATCAGCTAAGCCAGCACAGACAAGTAAAGAGCACAGCCCAGGACCAGGCCTGACTAGCATGTACAGGGTCATAATAAAAAGTGTGATGTGATGTGGTCTCTTCCCTTGCTCAGACTCAGAATCCATTGAATAAATAAATCGCCAGGCTGGGAAAACATGGAAATTTTTGTGAAATCTGGGGAACGCACACAGCCTACGCCGGGCCTATGGGGCTCATTAGGTAGCTCATACCTGGACACCCTGGGAATCTAGCCTCTAGGCGAAGGTCACTCTTACCTCGAGAACAGACCCCCACTATATATTCGAGTCCGCCCAATGCAACAACGTAGAGGTGCAATGAACCAATAGCCAGATGGAGATGTGCGTTGTTTACGTTCCCATATTGCGACTCCAGCCTCTACCGCTCTTCCCACTGGTTCCAAGTATGACCGTGATTTGGGCGCTATCTGGACGGGCTCCAATCAATGAATTTACCTCGAAAACTCAAGAGGCTGAATCAGCATCGTTCTTGTACGCCCAAGCTGCAGCTTCGCTTTGACATCGTATGTACGCACTTCGGACAGTCTGCAGGGATGGGCACTGATATCTCAGCAATTATACAGGAGATGCATTCGAAAACGTAATGGTGGCTTTCCAAACCGCGGAGTGGACCCTTGCATCCGAGACGAAAGTTCGCCCACTGGCTTGCAATGAAGCGTTCCGACTACGGCAGTGGTGCAACCACTTGATATCCACAGTTGGTTCCCCATCCCCCTATTGGCCACACCCCAACGGATGGTGCTTTGCTGGGCCGGAGATTCTGGAAGCTTCTGTGGATAAATATACTCGGCGCGCACATGAGGCTTTGCAGTATGGAGACGCGTAGCAGGAAGTGCATGTGGTATCGAAACAAGTGCAGTCCGATATTGGTAACTTAAACGAGGCAATGGTCGCACAACATCTGCGCTGGGCCGGGTCTGACAGTAAGAAATATCGAGAGATTTAACTTCGCAGTTTGAAGAGTTCCCGCTTTGAGACGTACGCCTGGCCACTCCTTCCAAGTTCTTTCGTGAGGAGACCTCGGGACCTCAGGCAGGACCTCAGAGACCACACCGGGCCGATATAATTCCGTAGACGCCCGGTCGGTCTCCGAGGCGGGACTTGACCCGACCTCCTTATCATGACCCCCTTGCTCGGGACCCCACATAATCCTGCATGGATGCCAAGGTTCATTATGTAATCGAGTGGCTAAGCTTGACAGCAATGGCTGCCTGGCAGTTTCAAATGGTGCATAGAATCGATAAGTGCATAAAGTTACGTATAAGGGTTGATAAAACTAAACTCTAGCCCTTTGCGGCCTGCCATTAGATTCATCTGTGGGGCGTCGCGGAAAGACGGTGAAATCTTTCAGCCGAGCGAACGAGCCAATAGATAAGAGTCTATGTACGTACCCTCCCGACGTCAGATAACGATGGCCCGCTTTAATTTTTCAGAGTCCAGGATGAGATCGCCAAAAACTTCAGTGGTGAACCATGCTCTAGTGAAGCATTTTCTGGAATCGCGCAGGCTCACGCGCAACAATTGCCGCCGCCATGCCATCCTTCTTCACAGTTCCCGGCTCCGGAAAGAAGAGGAAGCGCGCTACTGCCCCCACAGGCTCGGAGGCTACGAAGAGACGACGCGCCACGACCTCCAAGGCCGCCGGCAAGGGTCACGCGAAAGCCGCCCCCGCGGCCAAGAAGCAGCAGAAGGCCGCCGAGCGAGATGAGTCTATATCCGGCAGCGATTCTGAGGATGATGCGGACCATGGCGACCAGCTTCCCGACCACGGAGAGTCTGGGGACGAGTCCGACGCTTCTGACACCAAAGACTTGACTGCTGCAGAGCGGAGGCTGCGATTGGCCGAGAAATATCTTGCCAATGTACGACAGGAGGTGGACGAGCATGGTTTCGATGCTGCGGATCTCGATAAAGATCTAATAGCAGAGCGACTGCAAGAGGATGTGGCCGAGGCGAAGGGCAGGGTGTACCGCAATTTGTCCACCGAGCTCAATTTCGATAATGCTAGCCAATGCATATGGAAGTGGAACTCGGGCGTTATTACATCGATCGCTACCTGCGGTCCACATGCATATACTGCATCAAGGGACCTGTATTTGACTAAATTCAAAATTCAGGACCTTCCGCAGCACCAGTGGCCGCAGACGACGAAGAAGAAACAAAAGAAACCCCAAGCCCCTCCGAAGAGAAGGCCGGAGAGAGTAGCTTTTCGAAAAGGAAATCCTAAAAAGGCCAAAGACAGGTTGTTTAAGGGACATACCGATGCCATTCTTTCCGTTGCGGTCAGTCACGATGGGAAATTCGTGGCTACGGGTGGTGAAGACTCGAGGATCGTGCTCTGGGACGCAGAAAAGCTCATGCCACTTAAGACCTTCTTCCATCACCGCGATGCCGTCACTGGTCTCGCATGGCGGAAAGGGACCCACCAGTTATTCTCCTCCTCCAAAGACAGAACGGTTAAAGTATGGTCCATGGACGAACAGGCATACGTCGACACGTTGTACGGACACCAAGACTCAATAGTCGATGTAAGTCGACCCTAGCAGTCGCCCCCTGCTCCATAACACTCCTAGAGGAAATGCGGCTTTATTCGAGGCATTCGCTTAATACACGATGAAGGCTCGGCGGTACATCTGGATTCCAACCGCTAACATCCTTCATCCTAGATCGATGCTCTCGCGCAAGAAAGATGCGTGACTGTCGGTAGCCGTGACCGGACAGCACGCCTATGGAAAGTCGTGGAAGAGACGCAGTCGATATTTCGCGGTGGCTCGGCCGACAAGAAGGCAAAGCAGCAAGGGATGGATCCCAAGTCGCTTGCCTCTGAAGGAAGCATTGACAGAGTAGCAATGATCGATGAGCAATTATTCGTTAGTGGTGGAGACTCAGGCTCAATATGTCTTTGGTAAGCAACCTGCCGTGCACGATATTGCATTGCACCACAACGCCCGTGGTGTTTCTTCTATCACTTACGGCAGCCTCTCCCTTCAAGTTTATGAAACTATTCCTGCAATGTAGACTGACAATCGTACAGGAGCATAGAAAAGAAGAAGCCGCTATTCATACTTCAGTATGCCCACGGATTTGACCCGCCATTGAAACCAACCGCTGCGTCCGCAGAAGAAGACCCAGATCCCTCCGTCGTTCCTCCACCACAACCGCGATGGATAACAGCTTTAAGAACAATGTAAGTATCATATACGATGTCTAATCCATCTGTATTGTTTTGGGGTCTACACCATCCGAACACATCTCTATTATAGTTTCTGCCTAGCCCCTACTGTCCCCTATGTTCACTCCGTTCCCCTGCAGGACCGTTCTCTAACATCCTGCCTGAAGACCCTATACAGACATAGTCCTCAGCGGCAGCTGGGAAGGCTGCGTGCGGATCTGGCGGCTGAGCGCCGACAAGAAGCGCCTCGAGGCGATCGGTGTGCTGGGCAAGGATCCGGACAGCCATGGGGCGTCAGCCGGCGATGAGGTCGATGGCGGCCAGGAGGAGCAGTCGGCGAGAGATGAGCACGCGGCGGACAAGCCCATCAAGGGGATCATCAACGACATCGCGGCCTTCGAGCGCGGGGAGCGGGGCGCCGACGGGCTCTCCGTCGTCTGCGCCATAGGCAAGGAACACCGCCTCGGCCGCTGGCAGCACAAGATCCCCGGCGGCGGCGGCGGCCGGAACGGCGGCGTCGTGTTCGAGATACCCAGGTTACCGCCGAAGGCGGCGGCCAATGGTGTTGTGCAAAGTGGTGATGAGGGGGACGATAGTTGAAAGATAGCGGCGTTGTGTTGGTGACTTGATATTGACATTAAGTTGTTAACAATTGTTAAGCGGGAATTTTATGTGCTTCTACTCGACGATCTCAACCGTCCTACCTGGGAGACGTTGATAAGATAGCGGAAGGATCGATTCATAGCGACCTTGGTGCTTGTCGAGACGGTAGCCTTGGACGACTCATATGAACTCCGTGACTGGCCGGTGAGACGGCCCCTGTTCTCAATGATGACACTCATCCCCCTGAACAGATTTTCTCAGCTTCGTGGTTAAGCAACTGGTCTAGGATCGCTGAATGCGAGTGACTCTGAACCGTATGTTGCCTCGTTGCCTCGTTTCTTTTCATACCCAATGATTATGAGTGTCCATTACACCAAATTGGAAAGGGTGCTACGCATCCAGGCATATGTTTATTATGGACGACAGCCAATTACCCATGGCTAGGCTGGACCAGCAGCTCAATGCTAACAGATAGTAAGCTGAGCGCGTGGAAAATGGCAGTGTTACTAACCGGAGCATGAGTTCGAGGTGGAATTGTGCAACACGAATACATCCTAATAGGACTACAAATGTATACCACATCGGATAAGGATATCTTGCCCTCAATTCGTGACACTGAGATGTGGGTGGTGTATCGCGGACTTCGACTTAATTTTGTCAGGCTATCCGTCATTGTTTAGAACGATACATGTGTAACAAGATTGAGGGTTTATTCTTCTTGTGAACCGTCCACACTCACAGACACTTCAACATTAGGCGCACCGTCTTTCGCCCCTTCATCGCCAGCATCAGAAGGTCCCCGGGTGTCCGGCTGTGGTTCGCCATCCTCCCATTCCTCCAGAGCCTTAGCCTTCTGTAGTGCAACCAAGATCTTCATCTTGCGGACAGGTTGGGTGCTTGACAGTCCCATTGCTTAGTTTGGGGTTCGAGATTATGTCTCCGCCTATCTCGTCTTCTCCCTTGAATATCTTCGTGGCGCATCTCGGGATATCCTTCCACCACGTCCCTGAATCCACTCCGCCGCGGATCTCGAGAGTAGCCTTGAACCTCTCCCCGTCTAGTTTCTCGTCCGTCTTCTGTCTTTTCAAGGAACGACCGTCTGGAGGAAACTTGGAATTCCGCTATCAGTATCAGGGTTCTCGACGAGTACCCAGATGGCCGAGTTTTTTCGAGACTTGTCCGGTCCTAGGGTTCGGGTAGCACCTATGATCCGGGCGCTGTTCGTCTTCTCCTCCGTCTTCCTAAACTTCCATTCATAAGCGAGATTCGATTCCGCAATTGGTGGTCCCGCCTCGAGGCTTGGGGCGACTGCGTGGCTTGTCTCCGTTGGGATCTTGGAACGTAGGAGGGACCAGGAGAGGTTAGAGGCGATTTTCACAACCTCGGGCGCCGTGGTAGCGTCGGGTGCTTTGGAAAACCTCATGGTAGCTATGTCATTTGTAAAACGCCTATGGTTCCCCGTAGCGTTGGATTGGAACTTCATCACCAATAGCGTTGCCGGCGAACTGTTTTCCGTATAGGTGCCATGATAGACCTGGATGATATCTGCTAAGACGAAAAGAGAGTCCCCGATGTCTGTGTCGATCAATGACTGTGGAAATTCTCCGCCAATGAGATTTGTTTCACTGAGGCCAAAGGCGGCGTAATCGCCATGCACATCCTCCGGTGGCACTGTACCCAATGTGAGGATTTCGATTTCTGCTTCAAATTCTATCTAAGTGTAGAAGTGGCCGCGACTCATATAGAATATGTCTTCAAAGAAAGGGAGAACGGCCCTCGGAGAAGTCCCGAATTCGATGTCGAAGAAGAGTCAGAAAGTTCAGTGAGCACATAAGGCTGTGGATAATGTTATCGGATTTCAGGTTGTCCTAGCCCCGTCATGCGTAAATTCTCATAACATATCTATGCGAGGCTCGAACCGTGTTATGTTCACCTAACGTACAAGCCCTAAGGGCTTAGGGGCTGCATGACTATAGCTATGCCCAAATATGTTGGTCGCCTTACGGTGACCTTACCCCTATTCCTACCCCCTATTCCAACACCACGTGGCAACTGCTATGGTCCATGGTTGGTATTGCTAAGGAAGGTAGGTGCAGGTGGCTCGTGCGCTCCACATTATTTGTATATAGTACTGGAGCGTGACTGACAGCACTTCCCTACTATTCCCCATCCTCATACTATGTTGTAGGGGTAAGTTTAACACCTTAGTTGGGTATTTTCATTAATCAACTTTAATACGACAATAGCGTTAGACTTAACGCTTGAACGTACCTGGGGGGGATGTTAATCCTCGGCCCTACATAGTGCACTCGGCATAAACACGGAGTCTTTAGTGATTAATCGTTATGAGCCTTCTCTCTACAAGCGCCATAACAGCAATGCTGCTCAAGGCGGACGTTTCGTACACATGCTTCGTACACGTATAACGCGTTGGCCACATTGGCTTAACGGCTGAAGCTTGGCTTGCGAGACATAACAGGCTGATCAGCGACGCCCCTGGATGGCTGTTGCTAGAGTTATCCCATCATGGACCGTACGATGGTGGATGAGAACCGCTACGTGAGTTCCTAGGTAAATGTGGCCGCCCATTGAACCTTTCGGCATCCTAATTCAGCGGCAGGTTAAGGGTACCTGCAAGTAAAATGGCCAGAGAAATATCTTGTGGATGACCTGAGGACTCTACTCAGGAGCTGTGTCACTTTTACCATACTTATGTGCAAAGTGTGTCCCCTCCTTCATGCCGAGAAGCCAAGCGTACCGCGATGGTAGCTACCAAGAGACGTTATTCGAGGCACTTTAAAAGAGAACAAAGGCGTCTGGAGATATGCGTTGCAATTTCTGTTGAATCTTCACGTTTTATATGATCTGGGTGAGAGTAGGGAGATCTAGGATACATAGCTGCAAATAGTGGGGGTTCTCACGTACCTACGCCCAACGTTGCCGCAACGTTAGGCACCCCCCCATCCATAAATCCCTCCAGCCATACCACTTATCCCGACCGCGTCTCTTCGATAACAAGGTCTCCTTTACTTCGTAGTAGTCCTCAATGGTCACACTAGTATCTACTCGTCCCAAGAGCCTAGGCGTCGGGTGCGCGGCTTCAGACGATCGCGGTCTGTTTTAAGACCTTGTGGTTAACGTGATGCGAAGAAATGGTCTTTACATTCCTGGTCATCGGACGCATGTCCTGCTGAGCACCGTCCCGAGCAGCCCGTCTCTCACTTGGCCTTGCGATGGTATCTCGAAATGTTATCCGAAGCCGATCTCTAGTCTCCTCAACCGCGCGGCAATGCGGACAAGCTGCTCTCCCGCGCACGCGTTCCTGGTCCCTCCCGTTCGCCATGTCTGGATCGTGCTGGCGGTGTCGGTGGCTCCCCAGGTACGCCGCGGAACCGAAGCGCTTCCTTAGGGCAGTGGTCACACGGGAAGCCGCCGCCCCCCCATCCCAATTGCGGCTAAATCGTCCATGGTATCTGGTGGTGCGTCTTCGCATGGCCTCCTAACTGGCGTGCTTGGAGGAACACACGGAACATGTGATGGTGTACTTTACGGGAGGATTTGGGAACGTCGACTGGATGTCCGCTTCGGCGGTCAAGTGGCACATCAATACTACCCCGCTTCCCGAATCTCGAGCTGAAACTGCAATGGTCCATATTTTCATTTTACTAAATGAAAAACAGATGTTATTTTTACTATTTAACAGGAATACATACTTTAGCACGGCTGAAACAGGACTTCTAGGCATTCTTAACAATATCCATCATCCGTTTCTTGCCGACGGACCCGTACTTCGCCTGCCAGGCGTAGAAGTAGAGCAGCGCCGCGAACGGCTGGCCCAGGATGGTGAAGGAAACCCAGAAGATGCAGTTCCCGATGAGCTTGCCCGTGGGGCTCTTCATCTTCTGCAGCGGCTGCGTTATGGCAATGAGCGGGAGCTGGAACATCATACCCAGGGCCGCGACACCTGTATCGCGTGTTAGTCGGCCTTAGTTCTCTAATTAAAGGTGGTTGACAGAAGACGACATACCGATGATGTTATGCGTAGGCACGCCTACGAGCAGCTCGTGCAAGATGGCGGATACGGAGAAGACGGCTATGCTGGCATGCCCCATCCTGTACCCCCTGGCGACCATGGGGGAGTAGACGTGCCTCTTCATGAACTGGTAGACGGGCTTGTTCCACAGCCGCCAGTAGTCGCCCAGGCTCGCCGAGTTCCACCAATCGTCGTAGAAGCACCGATCGCCGAAGCACATGACCTCGGCCAGGGCGTTCAGCAGGGATTGGAACAGCGCAAAGAAGCCGGCAAGCCAGATAACGAGCGAGATGGTCGACAGCTTCAGCAGCCTCTCGATGATGCCCACGAAGTTCAGGGAATCGATCGTCTCTAGCGAGTTCACCAGGGTAGGGGCCGCATACTGCGCGCTGCAGAACCAGATGAACACGCTCAGAACGGAGGCTTCGGCCAGTCGTTTCAGGACGAAAATCCACCTGGTTTTCTCGGTGCGTGGGTAGACCGGCTGGTACACTAGCGTCGGCGCCCACCAGAAATAGACCAAGTTGCTCATTGTGATGTTGTCCGGATAGGGGCACGAAGCATAGATCTCAGGCATGGCCGCCAGTTCGCCCTTAGCGGGATGCAGGTACGCATGCCGGAGATCTCGGTTCGTCAGGGCATATGACGCGATCTTCATATAGACGATGATGACGTGGAATTCGGTAAATGTGCCGATTAAGGGATGATAGATGTAAAAGTAGACGGTCCAGCTAGTGATGAGGAGGACCGCGGTCGCGTTGATGGTGTGAAGAGCCCTAACAATATTCCATGTGTAGTTGAACTTTGCCTGTTGGTCTGGCGTCGGACTGGAGGTTCCGCCACTTTTAACTTCCTGGGCCCGTGATATCTTCGCTTTCTGAGAGGCATATAATTCGATGAGATAGGCGATGAACAGAAAGCATGGAATCAAGAAGTATAATCCCAACCCGAGCCATACATCTTGTTTTCGATAGTCGTGGCATGTAAAGCAAATCAGGTTGCCATACTATTCCGCGAATTAGCACGTTCATACGTTGCCATTGACTGCGGCCTGGAGTAGCAACGGACCTTTTGCATGTTCTCAATAACTAGACGTAGGTTCCCCACAACTGTCATAGGTCAATCGGTATGAAATAGCCAGATGGTGAATTGCGAGAGGAGGGCGTACTGAGGCAAATGATCATTAAGTTTCGAAAACCCAGAAAGCTCGGGGTAGCATGGGCATCATGGCCTAAGGTCGATGGCCTCGATTTTGAATGTGCGGCAGCTACGTGCCTGTATTTTCGAGGTAACACCGTCGGCCTGTTGCCTCCGTTCATTACTGATCCGTTGGTGGCATCATCTTTCGCGGTCCCCAGGTCCTGCCGTCGTATCGAGGCGGCGGCCGTGGATGTTTCGACACTTGTGCTGGTAGCCGAGTCCATATCGATCAATGGGCTTGGTGAGGGAGAATGGGCGAATGGGGAAGGAAATCTCGTCAAATCGTAGTCTGTAGAGTCGGGAATCGTCGGAGGGAGGGGGGGGAGGATTTATTCGCAACGGTTGCGTTATCGACCGACTCGAACTTATGACGCCACTTACTCACACCACACTCCACCGTGGAGTCGTAGAGCTCTTGGGAGTTGAACAACAGGGACTCACATACCAATAAATTTGTGAGGAAATAGATACGTTAGCATTGGAGAATAAGACGGAAGAATGAACTCGAGAGGGGAAACCTGCATCGTATTTAGATGCAGCAGGGCGTCTTGGATCGCATGTCATCTATTGGCCCGGACTGGTATGTTCAAGAATGAGAGGATAATTTCTCGTGCTAATGAGTTAGCTTTGCATGAAGACAGACCCTGGCGATCCCGGGATTGTGGGGATCGAGCAAATCCTGGGCTCTTGAATTGAATTCCTTATTATGAAAGTTAATAGCACATGTCCAACCATATGTTGCCCTTTGACAACGCCATTGGCGCAGGATACTGCAAGAGTGCATCCTTTTGATGATTGATTTATGTCGTTTAACACGGGAGAACTCTGTAAAATGGAGAGCGGTTCCAGTACCGAGCCTATACAAGTCCTAAAGGCGCATGGGAAGGTAATGTTACACCAAATTGTCCTGGATCCATCGAAAGAAAGGAGGAAAAAGATTCTTCTGGAAATGGCATATAAATGCCTCGATTCTCGCTCTGTTGAATGGATCGTCCTTACTCGGGTGTGATTTGCATGTGAAAGTCTTGGCTCATAAATTTCCAGAGTCCCATATCGAGGCCCACTGTCAGAGGCTGGAACCGTTTTTCCTCTTTATCATATCTTCTGCATCTGGTGATTTCATTAGACGGAATCCTTTATCGGACTGCAGGCGGCTTGCTGATATGAAGACTGAAGGACGGGGGAGAGCTGATCGACCTTCCACAAGTGCAGGTACCTAGGTACATACAGCAGAAGAGCTTGAGCTCGGGCCACATACCTACATAGGTAGCTATCGAGATGAGCTACAGGCGCCTACAGGTACCTCTGCGCCCAAAATAATGAATGGTCTGTGCATTTACTGGCTGATGGACATCCGGCGATTGTGATCTTTCAGCCTTTCTTCAATTCAACCAATCATTAACTCATGTGACCTGGCATTCCAGACTACACTCTCTTATTCTTGTTGTGACATCGATTATACGGGGATCTTCAGAGGACGGCGCATTTTCAAACATTACCTTACTCTTCTGCCGGGGTTCAAGACGCATGACTCTATGGCCGCGATGGCTTACGATCCACGGGGGGATCACGGCGGAGGACTTGACGATGTAGTCGGTCCTGGCGGTGGCGGTGGGGGAGGCGGCTTTGTTAGAGCTCGTGGGCGTCGCCCGGTTACTGACTACGGCTCGACCTTTATATATTGGATGCGCGACCGTCAACCGCGCTACAAAGGTGCTTATAAGGGTGAACATGAGCGACCGAGCGCCAGTTACATCGTGGATATGATTCCGCCCCTGGCCAGAGTTACCAATCCTGCCGACTCTGTCCCGACGAAGCACCTGCATTCGTCACTCAACAAGGCCAGGCATCCAATAAATGTCGTCCGGTGGACGCCAGAAGGCCGGAGGCTCGTCACGGCCTCCAGCAGCGGTGAATTCACGTTATGGAATGGAATGGGCTTCAATTTCGAAACCATCATGCAGGCTCATGACCATGGCATCAGAGCGCTGAGTTACTCTCACAGTAATGATTGGTTATTATCAGGTGATAATTCGGGCCTTATCAAGTATTGGCAACCAAATTTCAATAACGTCCAGGTCATACAGGGCCACAATGATTCCATAAGAGATCTTGCCTTGAGTCCTACCGACACCAAGTTTGTCACGGCATCTGACGATTCTACGCTAAACATCTTCGATTTCGCTGGCGGCGTTCTTGAATCGACCCTGCGAGGTCACGGCTGGGATGCGAAATGCTGTGACTGGCATCCCACCAAGGGCCTCATAGTGTCTGGATCGAAGGACCACCTAGTCAAGCTATGGGATCCAAGGACACAGCGATGCCTTACTACGCTCCACGGCCACAAGAACGTTGTTACGAAGACTCTGTTTGAAAGGGTGATGGGGAACTGCCTTGCGACATCGGCACGTGATCATACGGCCAGGGTATTCGATCTGCGAATGATGCGAGACATCTGTCTTCTGAAGGGGCACGAGAACCAGGTCAATGCGTTAACCTGGCATCCTATCCACCCCAACTTTCTCAGCACTGGAGGCTACGATGGTTCACTATTCCACTATCTACTAGACGAGCCGAACACTCCCGCCGGTCAAGCCATCAGCACCGCGGTCTATGAAAGCCCAGATCCCTCCACAGCACCCGTCCAGACCATATACCCAGCGCACAAGATCCGCCACGCCCATGAGTACGCGATATGGACCCTGGACTGGCATCCGCTTGGTCACATCCTCGCGTCCGGCTCTAACGACAAGGCCACCAAGTTTTGGACTCGCGGCCGGCCTGGTGACACGGACATGTTCCAAGACCGGTACCACATCGGCGTGGCGGCCGCCGAGGCACGGGGGACCTGGGACCGACGCGACGGCCGGCGCCAGCGGCAGGAGGAGGAAGAGCAGGAGCTCGAGGACGAGATGGAGGGCCTGGTGGACCAGAATATGCCGCTTAAGCAGCCGGCATCTTCCGGGTTCCCCGGCCTCCCGGGTCTGCCGGGTCTCTCGCTCCCCCTGCCAGCGAACGGCGTCGTACCACCACCGCCGATCCCCGGCGTTAGCGCTGCAGGAGGAGGCACTGCAGTACCACCGCCGCCGCTACCCTTCCATATCCCGCCACCGCCGAACCTCAACGGCGCGGCGCCGCCTCCGCCGCCCCTGCCGGGCCTACCGGGCCTCGACCCCAGCAACCCCGCCGACTTCGCCAAAATCGCCGAGATGATGCAGAAGGCCGGTCTGCCGCCGCCACCGCCTCCGGGAATGCTGCCGCCGGGCCTCATCCCCCCCCCGAACTTCGCCGCCGGTGGCCTGCCTCCCGGGTTCCCGCCGATCCCCGCACCCGGTGGCGGCGCTGGTGCCGGTGTTGTGGATGACGGCAGTGGACGGCGTAGGGCACCCCTGCCGAGCCAGGAGGAGAGCCTGCGCATGGAACAGAAGAAGGGGAATTACACGCGTGTGCGTTAGCTAGGAGATACGCACATTGTGTGCTGGGTTAGCGGATGGGCGTAGGAAGAATACAAGGCGTGGTGCCTTGGCGGCGTCTTGAGCCAGCGAACAGGTAGTGTGGGTAGGGCATGCAGAGAAGCCTGTGCGTGCGGACAGAAAACGGGCCGAGATGCAGAGGCCAGACCAGCGTCAAGATAGCATAGCATGGCATCCCGACGACGAGCATTCACGAAAAGTCTGGGGAGGTGTGGCGGGCGAAAACCGGCGTGGCTAAAACAGCCTTGTTCGACATGCGAATGGGGGGACAGTTTGATACCCTAACTGAGGCGTTGAGAAGCGAGAAACGAGAGAGCGAGTATAGTACGTTATGGTTCCAATAAAGAAGAAAAGCCCAAGTGGACGAGCTAATTTCAATGAGGAGCTAGTCCGACGGGGTTCTTCTCTTGTATACTAGGTGGCAATCACAGGGGCGCAGGACGGGTCATAATGAGAAAATCCGAAGCCGGGCAAAACATCGCACTGGGGCTTCTGCACAAGCGTAGGGTATTCCTTGGGCGATATTAATGATGTTATTATATGCGAATATCGATCAGTGTAATGCTACCTACATCTATGAAGCGCTATGCTGATGTATATGCAAAATGCGAACGCAGTGACATCTTTCCCTCGAAACAGCCTCTCCAAGCTTTGCATCAACAAACAAGAGATCTAGCTACAAGTACATATCTGGATCCCGTGAGAGAAGCCGGAAAAAATGCGCGAGATATTTATATATACATATATGCGGGGGATGTGTGTGTGTGTCTGTATATGATGGAATCCCGGTACGAGTACGGATTAACCCAGTTGCCCGGTGGTCGTCCTCCGTGTATGGCTTCTATGTCTCCTGTCTATCTCAGTCACTGCTGAATGTCCCGGATAGCAGGGGCGGATGGGATTGGCTCCACTGGATTGGCCGGCCTCTGCATGTGACGAAGCCGCTCTGTCTCGAAGAAGGCGACGAAAGGAGATCTAAGTAGTCGTTTGCTTCTCCGAGGTGCTTGTTTAGCCGAGACCCGCAGCAGGTCGCCCCAGAAAGCCACCAGCACCCCTGACACTAATCGCCGACTCCCTGACTTGTGCGCGCCCACGATATCGTTCCAATCCAGGTGTCCTGTCCACGGCGGCCTTACTTCTTCGGGGCGGGGAGTCCCGCGGGCGAGGAGGGCTTCGCGAAGGCCTTCTGACGGTCGGCGTACTCCTTGATGACGAGGGCGCAGTTGGTGTCGGCGCAGAGCCTGCGGCGGCGCTGCGGGGGCAGCTTGGAGGCGAACTCGAGGCCGCTGGCGCGCTCGACGGCCTCGAGGGGCACCTCGAAGTCGGCGAGGGGCTTGTCGTTGGGGATGGGCGCGTTGGGGAGGACGAAGGCGCCGAGGGCGACCTTCCCGTCCTTGGAAGCACCGTCCTCCTCGGCGAGGATGACCTTGTAGAAGTGCGTCGGCACCGCCACGTTGGGCGGGTTGCCGATCACCTCGTACCGCACGTACCACTTGCCGTCGGCCGGGTCGCGCTTCGGCAGGTACAGCGGGCCCGTGACGATGCGCACGCTCGGGTACCGCGTCGTCAGCCGCCGGCAGAAGTCCTCGACGTGCGCCCAGTAGTCCCGGTTGAAGCCCTCGCCCACCTGCGGGCACATGTTGGTCAGGTAGAAGGTCTCGTCCATGGCGGCCTGGCTCCAGCGCGCGTCGGCCGCGGGGACCTGGTGCCCGCGGTCGTAGCCCGAACGGAAGTAGTCCTTCAGCTTCGCGCGGAACCGCTCCGGCACGCCCTCGTCCTCCAGGAACACGCTGTGCTTCCGGTCGCCTTCGCGCTGCGCCAGAGACGCCGGCGTGATGTGCTCCACCACCCACTGCGGGTTGCGCAGCCGCCGGTCGAACGACGAGATCAGCGCCGCCCGCGCCGCGATGTCGCATATCGGACCGGGAAATCCGTACTCGAAGAGCCCCGCGGGGTCGACGGGCGGGAGCGCGCCGCCTCCTCCCAGCGCGGCGGGCGCCGACGTCGAGAGCGGTACGGGCAGTTGTTGAGTTGGCGGTGTGAAGGCTTGCCTGCCTGGTATGGGGACTGGGGCGGACGTTGTGCTTGTCGTCGTGGGTGCTAAGGTGGCTTTCGTGTCGAACCTGCGCTCGGATTGTGATCGTAGCGAATACATGGCTGCTGTTACAGCTGCACCGGCTCCTGCGCCTGCGGCTGCGAAGATTGCAATAGTGGTTTTGGACATCTTGGATAACAGGAAGCTCCCTTCGGGAGTGGACCGGAACGAAGGGTATTTATGGGATGAGAGGTGAGACCGTTGTCCTTTCAGATGATTGACCGAAACAACTCAGAACTGTGAGGCTGGTGATTTGCTTCGGTGATGAAAGAAGGTGGTCATTCGAATCTCGGTGTCAGAAACCCGGGCTGCCCGCTTATAGCGACACGAGGGCACGTGAATATTTCGAGTTATGAGCAATAGCGGTCCACGGGCTGGGTGGAGACTACGCCGCCTCGTGGTTCTTGGAGGTCGTGGCAGGTGGTGTTGGATGTCTTACCGCAGCAAACCCGGCCTTGGAAATTTTGAAGCATTTCAGCCTCGGGATTGCGTCGTGGCCGCGTTCTGTGGTGGGTGGGTGGTCGCCTGCTGCAAGGGACCGCACTAGAGACGGATTCAGGCAAAAGAATCACGCATGGCCAAAAAGTGGGGGGAGGTTGACTTTGAGTACATCTTGACTGCGCTTCCCCCCACGCTGGGCTTTGCAACACTTTAACAACCTCGCTCCCCCCTCTAAAGACGATAGCCGACCCTCAATCACTTGCAAATATACGGGTCGTAATAGGAAATGTCACAAGATTCCTTCGAGACCAGCCCTCTATATTATGACATCATGTCTTCATCTGTTGAATTCTTCTGGGATGGTGTAGAAGATGCTGCGAAGAGAGAGCTAAACTCCCTGATATAGAGCCTGAAGGGTAAGTGGGATTATCACGTGGCCGTATAATTAGATTCATCCCTTTCGGAATTAGCTACCTACATAGAGCTAGATGCTCAGACAATACAACAACGATCATCACCCCGTTTTCTCTAGATCATAGTACTCTTCAACACTACTTGCATCGGTGCACAAATTATATGTCTATTATTCAAAGTACCGTCGAAAATGTCAATAAGCTGGAAATTAAAAGATTATATGATACCTAAGCCACTGTGAATAATGGGGACTCACGTATCGCCATTATTGTCTTACTATTTCTTTTTCGAGGTAAATAATCGAACCTTGGTAAGGCCCATCGAAAAGTTATGTCGCACCCCGACCCAGTATTTCCCCCGGGTAATGGCTAAGAATTTAATAGGAAAACTACTCTTCAAAACGGACATGGTGTAGTCGAGCCGGTGTTCTTTAAGCCCGTATGCTAGGAACTTCGAAGTTAAGAGCGTTGCCAGCCACACTCTTAACCTCAGTCCTCCAGTATACTCAGCTGCCTACCATTTAACTTGCACCACAAGATACCTATCAACCAGTCCACCGTATTGGTTCCCTCTTTTTACCAACGGGTAACGGGCCATCTCCCAAGTACTCGACTAGAGCGGAAACAAATGTTACCGTGGCGGGCAGACAGACCTGAAGCGTTCTGAGGCCTTGGACTGTCTTACGGAGCGGGGAAAGGCTTTGAGCGCAAATTCTGATAGTCGAGAATGACATCCCCAGCTCTAGGTAAGCTATAGGCTTTCGGCAAATTGATAGCCGTTGGACGTCGAAATGGCCCCTGCAAATGCAGGGTCTCGAGCCCTCCCCCCTATTGGCAAGGCTTGTTTCAACAGTTGGTCAATGCACACAGTTTGGTTTCAACCCCAGCACAGACTAAACGTCTGAAACCTTCAACCAATCGCAACCACTCCAACATATATCGCGAGTCGCCTAGTCTTGAGGTTCATAGAGCCTTATCGCGTCCGAGTAGTGCACGATGCTACGTTGGACGGAATTCGGAAGAACCAAAAGTCAGCGGTGCGGCTCGAGCGAACCAATCGCAACTACTTACATCTCTTGGATCCTGGAGTTCGGCACAGCGACACCACCGCCTGAACTGCAAACATCTTGCCTCTCGTGATGTTCGTGTTGGGCTCCAGGAGCAAAAATTCGGCAAGATGTCTTCCATGGGGGTCAGTCGCCACTGTTTCGAAAGATGGTGTGGGGAGGAGATATCACACGGAAGTTGGTCATAGCCGGTGGAAGGGAGTAAGAGACAAGCTCGGTGTGTACTACGGGTTGAGCTATCGTGAAGTTGTAAATGTCTATAAGAAGACCTTACCGGCACGAACAATGGAAAGATTCTTTCCTCATCACACCATCAGCAGTTTCTTGATCCTTCGGTGCGACTCTTCGCTTCTGATATCCTTCCCTGCCGGCCAGGACTTCTTTGAACTGAATTAGACCTCTACGGTTCCTGTTAGCTACATATCTAATCAACGAGCTATCCCATCAACATGCCGTCCTTCAAGACCATCCTCGCTTTCAGCATCTTGGCCACTGCGCGTCTCGTCACCGGCCACGCCGCCATCGTGGATGCCACGGGCGATCTCGGCGGATCCGGGAGTAAGTCAAGTCTATCCGCTCCCTACCCATTCACTTCCCCCTTTTCCCCTTTCTCCTCCCTTCTTCCCCCCAGCGCACAACCCCCTGTCTCTTTGCCACCTTTCCTTACTCGCCACGGCAAACAGCACAAAACACAAAGCCTAGTCCACGGGACGGTCCACACGACTCGTCATCTCCCTCTGGAGCATTCATCGCTACCATACCCTGGCTAACTAACTAACCAATTACCCACAGTGGCCCTAGGCGTCGATCCGTCGACGCCGCGCGACGGCACGAGGCGCCGGCCCTTCCAGCAGGACTCGACGCGGTTCCGCGGGGACCAGGAGGACACGATCGGGGAGACCATCGGCGCCGGCGACAACGACGTGGAGGCCGGGACGGCGGCCATCCTGGCGGAGACGGGCGGCCAGCCGCTGCCGCAGGTGTCGCCCGGCGGCGAGCTCAGCATGACCCTGCACCAGGTCAACGCCGACGGCGCGGGCCCGTACACCTGCGACATCAATGCGGACGGGACCGGGCAGACGTGGGAGAGTATCCAGGTAGGTAGACAAAGTTCCACTGGGGGATTGTGAAGCTGTGGTCGGCATCACGGGCTGGTTGGAGGTGTCCGCCAACCCCTGAAAAATTGGGCGGATTTCAAACCCGTCGGCACGTGCGATAATTCGTCAGAGAAAGATAGACACTAACCGCGCTGGCCACAGGTCACGCAGAGCCCGCCCGGCGACGACTCCCGGGACCGCGACGGCGCCGCGACCGACTTCCCCATGACGGCGGCGATCCCCGCGGACCAGCAGTGCACCGGCACCGCGGCGGGGCAGGAGAACCTCTGTCTCGTGCGCTGCATGAACGGCGCGCGGGCCGGGCCCTTCGGTGGCGTGGTTCCTGTACAAAGTGAGTCCCTCCTCCAGGTGTTCCCTTGTTCTCCTTCTCCGGTACAGCCAAAACCGAGTTTTGATGTTCTTTAACTAACAGTTTGCGTAGTGGCAGTTGCTGGCAATATTGGTAATGCCGGAAATGTCGGAAATATTGGTAACGGAGTCAACACCGGCAATGGAGGCAACACCGGTAACGGAGTCAACACTGGCAATGGAATCGACACCGGCAACGGAATCGACGCTGGCAACGGAGTCAACACCGGTAACGGAATCGACACCGGCAATGAAGGTAACACCGGTAATGCCGGCAATGGTTTCAACACCGGCAATGGAGTCAACGCCGG